>JAQQST010001774.1:0-11751 GCA_028646485.1 Cryptoprocta ferox
GGAACATGTCCTCCCTTTTGGCTGTCCCTCTTCAACCTCAGGCTTCTCTGCCTTCTGTGGAGATTGCATCACAAACCTGCGGAGCTGATGGAACTATGGGGGTGCGGCTGGGAAGTTAAAGCCAAGCTGGAATGCTCAGGGCATTTAACAAGTATTGATGGAGCACCCAGTTTTCTGGGACAGCGGCTGTGCTAGGTGCGGGGCATATACGTGAATTCACTCTCATGGGTCTGCATGCCCCTTAGGGGTAGTCGGAACATAAGGAGAGGGAGAAGAAGAATACTTGGGAGGGTCATCAATATTATGGAAAATATAGTTAATATGAAATGGGGCACAGGTTGGGAAAGAGTGCATCCTGAAAGGTCTTCTTTGTCTTTATGTTTTCTTTTCTTCTATTATCCATACCTATACCAATACACATAATCCTTAATTGTAATTATGCATGAACCTGACATTTGTTTCAAAATGTAGAATATATCCAACATGAATGCTCCTTCATGTTCCTCCCAGGCAATACCTCCCTAAAATAATGACTATTCTGAATTCTATCATAATAGATTAGTTTTGGTGCCTTTGATCTCCATAAAATGGAACCAGACACTGTGTGCTCCTTTGTATCTGGTACCTTTCTCTCAACATTAAGTCTGTGAGATCTGTGCTGTTCTGTGTACAAGTATTTTTCTTTAATATTGCTCAGTGGTATTTTATCACACGAATATAGCAGAAGTTATTCATTCATTCAAAACATGATGGACTTTTGGTTAGTCTGTGCTTCTGATTGGCCAGAGATAATCTGAGCCTCCCGTGACCTCATCATTGATTTGATTAATTTGCCAAAGTGGCTCACAGAACTCAGGACATCATTTTATTTACTGTATTACCAGTTTGTTGTAAAATGATATAACTCAGGGAATGTCAGATAGATGATAAAAATAGGCCAAGGTATGTGAAAAGGAGCACCTCAATGTGTTCATTAACCCAGAAGCTCTCCCAATTCCATATTTTCTGGATTTTGTAGGCTTCAGTACATAGGCCTGAGTGATTAAATCATTCACCATCTGTAATTAATTCAACCTCCAGCCCCTCCCTCTCCTCCCCAGAGAATAGAGGGTGATGATGAGAGCATCAACCATCAAATCATGTGGTTAGATCTCCTGGCAACTAGATCCCACCCTCCAAAAGTCTTTTCTTTTCTTTAAAATTTTTTTGGTTTATTTATTTTTGAGACAGAGAGAGACAGAGCACGAGTGGGGGAGGGGCAGAGAGAGAGGGAGACACAGAATGTGAAACAGGCTCCAGGCTCCGAGCTGCCAGCACAGAATCCGATGTGGGGCTCGAACCCACGGACCGCGAGATCATGACCTGAGCCGAAGTCAGACACTTAGCCGACTGAGCCACCCAGGCGCCTCTCCAAAAGTCTTTTCAAAAGTCACCTCATTAATATACACGCAAGTGTAGCTGAGAGGGGCTTGTTAAGCATAACAAAAAACAATTATTTCATCTTTATTAATCTGCAGGTATTTTAGGAACAGGAAACAGAACTAAATATTACAACAAAAGATGCCTCTCTGTCTCTTACATAGGAATTACAGTGTTTTACGAACTATGTTCCAGGAACCCTGGATAAAAACCAAATACATATTTATTATAAATCACAATATCATATCTCTATAAAAATACAAAGCTTCCTAAATAAATGAATAATTGATGTATAAGAAAGCAAGTAATAACCACCAACGAAATTTTAAAAAGAGTAGTTAAAATACATTTAATTATAAATATTTGGAAAATTTTAGACCAAAAAAAATCAGTTGTATCAATATGAATATCCCAAAAAATAAAAATATTTTTCCAATTTTTCCCACAAATTAACACCCAATTATATGATTTATGCAAGAGAAACATCTAGAAAAAAAAGAACAAACCACAACCTTCTCTTTTCAAAAAAAAAAAGGGAGAAAGAGCAAATATAAGGAATAATAACGGCAAAGGAGAAATAACATTGATAAGGGAGAAGCGTTTTTAAGAAAATCATAAAACAACCTAGAATAAATGGATAAATTCCTAGAAACATGAAATCTTTGAAGACTAAATCAAGAAGAAGTAGAAAATCTGAACAGACCAATTTCTAGTAATAAAATTCAATCAGTAATTAAAAAAAAATTCCCAACAAACAAAAGTCCAGGTCCAGATGGCATCACAGATGAACTCTACCAAACATTTATTTTATTTTTTTAAAGTTTATTTATTTTTGAGAGACAGAGAGAGAGCACGTGAGAGAGCGCAAGCACAAGTGGGGGAGGGGCAGAGAGAGAGGGTGACACAGAATCCGAAGCAGGCTTCAGGCTCTGAGCTGTCAGCACAGAGCCCAACACGAGGCTCGAACTCACAGATCATGAGATCAGGACCTGAACCGAAGTCAGACACTTAACTGACTGAACCGCCCAGGCAACCCTCTACCAAACATTTAAATAAGAGTTAATTCCTATCTTTCTCAAACTCTTCCAAAAATTAGAGGAGGAAAAAATCCCTCCAAATTCATTCTATAAGGCCAGCATTATTCTGATAACCAAAACCAGACAAACTACAAGAGAAACTACAAAAAAAATATACACACTAATATCCCTGATGCACATAGATGTAAAAATATTCAACCAAATATTAGCAAGGTGAATTCAGAAATACATTAAAAGGATCATTTATCACAAAGAGGTAGGATTTATTCAAAGAATGAAAAAATGATTCAATATATGCAAATCAATGAACATGAAACATCAAATTAGCAAAATAAAGGATAGAAAATCACATTATTATTTCGATAAATGCAGAAAAAGCATTTGACAAAATTCAACATTCATTCATGATAAAAAAAAAAAAACCTCTCACCAAAGCCTGTGTAGAGGGAACATATACTTCAACATAATAAAGGAGGCCATATATAACAAGCCCACAACTAACAACATACCCAATAGTGAAAAGCTGAAAGCTTTTCCTTTAATATCAGGAATAAGAAAAGGATGCCCACTTTCACCACTGTTATTTAACATAGTACTGGAAATCCTAGCCATAGTAATCAAACATAAAAAAGAAATAAATGCATTGAAATTGGTAAGAAAGAAGAAAAAGTCCTTCTTTATAGAGGCATGATACTAGATATAGAAAAACCTAAATAATTCACCAAAAAAACTATTAGAACTAATAAATTAATTCAGAACAGTTGTGGAATACAAAATCAATACACAGAAATCTGTTGCTTATTTAGACACTAACAATGAAAAAGCAGAAAGGGAAATTGAGAAAACAATCCCATTCCCACCTGCATCAAAAAGAATAAAATACCAGGAATAAATATAACAAAAGAGGTGAAAGGCAATACTATGAAAAGTATAAGACATTGAGGAAGAAATTGAAGATGATGCAATTAAATAGAAAGATATACCACGTTCATAGAATGGAAGAATATTGTTAATGTGTCCATAGTACCCAAAGCAATGTCCATATTCAATGAAATCCCAATTAAAAAACCATTAATATTTTTCAAAGAACTAGAACAAAAAAAACCCTAAAATTTGTATGGAACCACCAAAGACCCTGAATAGCCAAAGCAATCTTGAGAAAGAAAGACAAAGCTGGAGATATCACAATCCCAGGTTTAAAGATATACTACAAAGCTGTAGTAATCAAAACAGTATGGTACTGGCACAAAAATAGACACATAGATCAATGGTACAGATTTGAGACCCAGAAATAAACCCACACTTACATGGTCAATTAATCTACAACAAAGGAGGCAAGAAAACACAATGGGGAAAAGACAGTCTCTTCAGTAGATGGTGTTGGGAAAACTGGACATCTACATGCAAAAGAATAAAACTAGATGACTTCTTTACATCATACACAAAGACAGACATAAAATGGATTAAAAACCTACATATAAGACCTGAAACCTTTAAACTCCTAAATGAAAACATAGGTAGTAATCGCTTGGATATAAATCTGAGCAATATTTTTGGGATATGTCTCCCCAGGTAAGAGAAACAAAAGCAAAAATACACAACTGGGACCACATCACACTAAAAAGCTTTTTTTCACAGCAAAGGAAACCATCAACAAAATGAAAAGCAATCTTCTGAATGGCAGAGGATATTTGCAAATGATATATCAAATAAGCACTCAATATCCAAAATATATAAAGAACTCATACAACTCAACAACAAAAACCCAAATAATCCGATTTAAAAAATGGTCAGGGGACATGAGACATTTTTCCAAAGAAGACATGCAGATGGCCAACAGACACATGAAAGATGTTCAACATCACTAATCATCAGGGAAATGCAAATCAAAACCACAATGAAATATTACCTCACATTAGTCAGAATGGCTAGTATTATAAGACAAGCAATAATAAGTGTTGGCCACAATGTGGAGAAAATGAGACCCTTGTCCACTGTCAGTGGGAATGTATATTGTTTGGCTACTATGGAACATCAATAGGGAGCTTCCTCAAAAAACTATGAGTAGAAGTACCATAGGATCCAGTAATTCTTTTTCTGGGTATTTACCCCAGAAAAATGAAAACACTAATTCAAATAGACATGTGCACCCCTATGTTTATTGCAGTATTATGTACAATAGCCAAGATATGGAAGCAACCTAAGTGTCCACCAATAGAGAATAGATAAGGAAGATGTGACACACACACACACACACACACACCCACACACACACCACTATGGAATACTACTCAGCCATAAATAAAGAATGACATCTTGCCATTCATGACAACATGTGTTATGAAGGTCAGCTACATCTCCTGCTCTTGAAAGTAGTGGCCTTATGAAGAAGAAGTCCTGTGGTGCCCAGCAGTGCACAGTCCCTTGTTCACCAGTACATGGTGTTTCAGGGTGTCTCCTACGTGTATTGCATATACTCAGCTATTGCAGCTGAGTCACTCTTGCCTTCATTCCAGTGGTCTGCAATGTCTCCCTTTGTGTATTGTGGGCAGGGCCTGGTCCCTGTATTGTTAGTGGGCCAGTCTTCAGTTGAGTTGCACTGGTCTACCAGGGGAGGAGACCTGCAGCTACTGGGACTGAGGCAGGCCATGTTGGAGGGTATGGATATGCAGAAGTGCACAGGGGCAGGCATTCTATTAGCAAGTTAGGTAGAGTGTTGGTCATGCACTGGTTTGCACAGGTGTCCTTGTGTTTATGCTGGCTGGCAGATGAGGGAAATGGCATTGCCAGCTCCTTTGCTTCTGGAGAAGTCTCCCAACAACACCTACCCCTCCAGAACATATTCTGAGATTAGTAAACAAATCTCCATCCTCTATACCCCAGGCAGTTTTCAAACTGCTGCTTCTATGCTATATGCCTGGTGGGCTATATGTTGTGCTCTCTTTAAGGGCAGGGACTTAGTATCCTCTAGCCCTCCCAGCTCTCCCAAAGCCAAGCCCTCTTATTTATAACATTCCAGTTGCTAAGTTTTGCTGATTGTGCGAACTTACAAAATTCAGTTCCTTTGGTTTTCAAAGCCAAATATTATAGGAATTATTCTTCCCTGTGTGGGATCCCTGGTGTGAGAGTCTGTTTCTCTCCCCTCTCTGCACCCATCATGTCCCTCCCTCCTTCACAGAGCCCCACAGTTCCATTTAGCTCCTGACCTCGTCTCCACCCTACCTACCCTCTTTGATGTAGCCCCTTCTCTACAACTAGCTGTGGAGAGTTTGTTCTGCCAGTATCTGGGTCATTTCCTGGGTTTACACTGATATGAGTGTTATCTAGTTGTATCCATGGGACAAGATGAGCTTAGGGTCCTGCTACTCCATCATCTTCCCTGGAAGTCCTGCCTTTTCATTCTTAAACCTCACAACTCTTTCAGACTTCCCAAGCTCTGCTGAAGACTACATCTTCTACCCAACTGCTTCTCCTGTTTCATCTATTAGGCTCTATCCATGGTGCCAAAAACCTCCATTATGTAATATCACTAATAGCATAGTCTTTGTTTCCAAGACTTCCTCCGAATAGGAAGTCACCTACTTCAGGCTTGGATCTTGTCTTTTTCTATGCATGTGTGGCCTCTAGAGACTAACGGCATCTTAATTCAATGAACATTTGTTACCACATCATTAGGACAGGGATGGTGTGTAGATTCAAAGAGTGAGTCCCTACATTGGTTTTGGCATCAGGGAAGCCTGAAAAGGGGGTGAAAAACTTGGGCCAAGGCATGATGATAATACAGACATTCCTGTATCTGAGATTTGGTAGGGTGGTTTATGAGTTTGGAAAGGCTATATAGCCAATGTGCAAAGGCAGTGTCAGGACTCAGAAACAGACAGAATTAATTGCAATGTAGAATCAATTGCCAGTTCTGTAAAGTTGGGCCTCAGAGTGGTAACCACTGGAATGGTCACATTTACTAAACAGTTATTTGTTTGGTCTCTAAAATCTGGTCAATCATATCCAAATCCTGCCCTTAGTAAGCATGTAGACAAACTCCATGGCTAAGGTATATCTCAAATACAGGTTACAAATGAGAGCCAAAGGGCTGGGAAAATACAATTCAACAGGATGGAAACCTTTTGTTGTTGTTGAGAGAGTAAGAGTGTAAGCAGGGAAGGGGCAGAGGGAGAGGCAGAGAAAGAATCTTAAGAAGGCTCCATGCCCAGCACCACAGAGTCCAACATGAGGCTTGATCTCACTACTGTGATATCCTGACCTGAGCTGAAATCAAGAGTTTGTTGCTTAACCAACTGAGCCACCCAGGCACCCCTGAGAACCTTTTAATGCCCACATTACCCCAGCCAAATACTGTGAACAAATGCCCTCTTTCCAGCATTGTTAGTAGAAGACCGACCATGGATGGAGTCTGGTCTCCTGTGTCCCCCCAACTTGATGGCAGCAGGCAGTCCAGTGAAAAGTTTTCCTACCTTACTTTTGTTACTAATGGAGACCTAATGGGGACTGTCATCTCCTGACCCTAATCCAACAGCAGCAGTAGCACAGGAAGGTACTTTCTTCCCCTACTCATAGCATGTTGTCAGGGACCCAGTGTTATCAGATGGTCCAGGAAGGGGTTTTCATTTCCCACCATGGTGTCTGCATTGACTGGGTAGAGAATCTACACCTTGATCCCCAGTCAGTGCAGGAAGTCATCCCAGAGAAACACTTTTCTCCACTAACAATGATGACAGCAAAATCTGAGCAATGGGGCCTGCATTTTGTCACTCCCCACCACCGTATGAGACACTGGTCAACAGTATCCCTCACCTGCCTAACTGCAAGTTGGAAAAGATCTCAGAGAGGAGAAAGCTAGAGAAAGGAATTCTTTAAAATTGTAAGAAAACACTAGGAAGACCACTGACCAATTCACACATAAAACTTACTGGACTATACATGTACAAATGTTTCAGAACAGAAATAAAGTTTGGAATACCACCCAGGTTTTTGGAGTGGCTTCCATGTAGCATAAAAATGAAGTACACCAGAATAGCATTTGCAAGACTCTAAAATCTAAATGTCATTTGCACCACCCACAGCCCACAAAAGTAGGCCAGGACCCATGTGCCAAACCTAAACTGGGTGACTGCCGGCTAAAATAGAAGATTTAAATAGGATCCAGAGTTTCCTAACATCATACCCAAAATGTCCAGGACATAAACAAAAATCTGTCTTCATCCCATAAACCAGGAAAATCACAACTTGAATGAGAAAACACAATCAACAGATGCCAACACCAAAATGAATCAGATACTGGAATTATCTGACAAGAATTTTAACTCCACCATGATAAAAATGCTTAGGAAATTAATTATGAATTCTTTTGCAACAAATGGAAACAGAAAATTTTATGAAATACATAGAAGTTATTAAAAAGAACAAGTAAAGGGACACCTGGGTGGCTCAGTCAGTTATGTGCCCGACTCCTGAGTTCAGTTCAGGTCATGATCTCACAGTTCGTGAGATAGAGCCCCATGTCAGACTCTGCGCTAACAGCACAGAGCCTGATGGATTCTCTCCCTCTCTGTCTCATTTCTGCCACTTCCCTGTTCATTTTCTCTCTCTCTCTGTCTCTCTCTCTCTCTCTCTCTCCTTCTCTCTCAAAATAAATAAATAAACTTAAAGAAGAAGTAAATATTAGAAGCATGAAATATACAATAGTCAAAAAACTTAGTAGGAGGGCTCAACAAGAAAAATGGCAGAGAAAATAATCAGTGAACTTAAAAATAAGTCAATAGAATTTACAAATCTGAACACTGAGAAAATACAATGAAAAAAATGATGCCTCAGATACACACATGGGACAATGACAAAGAGGTAGCATCTATGTCACTGATGTCACAGAAGGAGAAAAGAAATAGTGACTAAATGGATAAAGGAAGTTGAAGTTCTTCCCACAAAAAAGGAAACAAAATAGAAGAGATCTTGTATTATTAGGACAAAAGAAAGAACAATGGGAATATTAATATGAATATACGCAATATATTTTTCTTCTCCTCTTGAGCTTTATGAATTGATTTAGAGATTGAAGAAAAACATAATACTGGTGCAGTTCTAAATATGTGTAGAAAGACATATATAAGAAAATCATGCTCTAAATGCAGAGAATTATGGGAACTAAACAAGGTAAGTTCTCTACATTTTACTCAGACTTATAAAATGTGCACACCACTAGACTATAAGTTGCTTATGTATAACGCAATATCTGCGGAAATCACTAAATAAATAAAATCAATCAATAAAATATGTTCGAGTGACCCATAGGAAAGAGTGAAATGTAAAACAGATGAAAACAAAACTGAGGGATAAAACACAACATAAATAAAAATGGCAAGTTTAAGTACTAATATACTAATGGTAACAATAAATATAAAGAATCTAGGTATACTAATTAAAATGGCAAAGATTGGCATAATGAATATTTTAAATGACTGAACTACAATTTTATTTAAAAGAAACAATTTTTAAATATAATAGTATAAGTTGTTTGAATATAGGATAGAAAAGATGCACCAATCCAATTGAAAACACCTAGCATCTTCCAAAGGTGATCAAAGCTGGACATGTTGCATATCATTTTTAACTCACAGACTTAAAGTATACTTATGTTTTTCTATAAGTCATAGTTATGGTTTATTGCTGCTTAAATTGTACTACATTTGTGCGTGGGGATGTATTTAACTACACTCCTAAATCTTTATAAGAGGTCCCCAATATTCTTTAATAATTTCCTGGATGTCCTGTATAATGAGATCAAGTCTCAAATTTGGGAATTTCTCTAGAGCCCTTCTGGAGGAATAAACTAGAAAAATTCAGATAGCTAAAATTATTAGAGAGATACCAGCTTATGAATTCTTGGTGATCATTACATTTTACCTATAAAACTAAGAGTATATGATGTTTACAAGGGGAACAGACTACTATACAATGACTATAATACCTCATAGCATATACACAGAATAATAATTAAAATTTGGGATGAATAGGAATGTATATGAAAGTATAATAAGATCATCAACATGAAACAACTTTAACACATAGTTTTAAAAGTTATAAAATGCTAAAAAGTGTAAAAATGCTAATATATAAAAAATAAAGTAGAAAATTTGCCAGTTTTAGCATAGACAATATTTTATAAAAGCTAAACTTGACAATCGTAAATTAAAAATGAGAATTATTTGAAACATTTAAAATTCATAAGTATACATAAGGTTTAAAGAGGATACACATTTAATGTTGCAATTCTATTGAAATGCAAATACCCCCATTGAGTTTATGTAACTTGTTCAAATATTTTATACTCTGTATAAAACCAAATGTATGCAGAGGGCTTGACAGTATATATTGAGAAAACATTCCCAAAGGATTCACTTATAAGTTCCTAACTTATCAATACTGACACACTTTGGTGTTATTCAAAAACATTTTTTTAACATATTTAGTTTGAGAGAAAGAGAGCGTGAACAGGGGAGAGGCAGAGAGAGAGGGAGACACAGAATCTGGGGCAGGCTCCAGGCTCCGAGCTGTCAGCACAGAGCCCGACGCCAGGATCATACTCAGGAACTGGGAGATCATGACCTGAGCTGAAGTCGGCCGCTCAACCGACTGTGCCACCAAAGCGCCCCCTGGTGTTATTTAAATGAGTAAATGTTCATGGTCTTCTAATGAGTCACCTGCCAAATTTAGCAAATATTTTGGAAGATTATTACAGTTATTAAGCAGACACCAAGGACTTGAGGCGAGGCAGGATGTTATGTGCAGTTGACAGATAAAATAGGAAGCACGTAAATCCAGGATTTCCTAAATTTGATTCTTTTCCAAATAGTATGTATTTTTATGGAAGTGATAATATGCACGAATCTGTGACTTTGGGATCTCCCGTTTATTGTTAATGAAAATTTTTAGTCTTGAAGATTATTTTCAGTCTCTTTGCAGCCAAATTCAAACATCCTGTAAAGCTGCAAGTCCTTCTATTAAAATACAATTCGTAATTAATTTGATGGAGATATTAGTTACTCAGTACTCAATTTTGGAACCAATATCAGATTTTAAGAAAGACTGTCTTGGGGCGCCTGGGTGGCTCAGTCGGTTGAGCGTCCGGCTTTGGCTCAGGTCATGATCTCGCGGTCTGTGACTTCAAGCCCCGCTTAGGGCTCTGTGCTGACAGCTCTGAGCCTGGAGCCTGCTTCAGATTCTGTGTTTCCCCCTCTCTCTGCCCCTCCCATTCTCATGCTCTGTCTCTCTCTGTCTCTCAATAATAAATAAACGTGTAAAAAATAATAAATAAATAAATAAAAAGAAAGAAAGACTTTCTTTCTGACATTTGGCATGAGTACCATCTATTAGCAGTTGTTTGCTGGCTTTGGTAAGTAAGTTGGTTCTCTTAGTTGTATCTGAATCACTTAACACTGTATTTTATTGTAGAATATAATCTTAGCCCATCAGAGTTCTGTTTTACCAAAACAACTGGTTGTAAAGGATTATCACAATATTCTATGACAGTAAGAGTTATTAAATACTCGGTATGTGCTAATCACTCCATTTCAAATGCATTCTATAATTTATCCTTTGTTTTTATTTATTTGTAGGATTTTAATTTCTATTTTAGAGAGAGAGAGAGAGCAAGAGCAGGGGAGAGGGGCAGAGGCAGAGGGGCAGAGGGTGGGGAGAGAGAGAGAGAGAGAGAGAGAGAGAGAGAGAGAAAGTGAAAGAATCCCAAGCAGGTTCCACTCACAGTGCAGAACTCAACATGGGGCCCAATCCTGGGATTATGACCTGAGCCAAAATCAAGAGTCAGATACTCAACCAACTGAGCCACCCAAGCACCCCGTCATTTATCTTTTATTATCACCCTATGAGCTTGGTAATATAATTCATTTGAAATATCACCATGAAGATAGGGAATCACAGAAGTAAACTGGACAACGTCACAAAGCTAATAAAGTGACAGACAAGTCTTAAAATCGGGTCTGTTTGATTCCAAAGTCTACACCCTTAAATATCAAGTTATTTTGTCTTAACAATATGCTTCTTTATTTTATTTTATTTTTTTTTATACTTTGACAAGGGTTTTTATTTGTTTTACATTTTGTCGTCTCAAAGTTTCATGACATCCGCCACCAGAATACACAAAATTAGGTTCTTCACTTTATATAGACAGGAAAATAATAAACTCCATTAAAAGTTCACTTTGACCAAAGAGACAACCTCCGATGGAAAACCACACGCAGGAAGACCCAATATACATATATAT
>JAQQST010001775.1:0-11747 GCA_028646485.1 Cryptoprocta ferox
CGGGCACTGGCTGTTACATGAAGTGATGAATCACTGGGTTCTACTCCGGAAGCCGAGACTATACCGTATGTTCACTAATTTGAGAATTAAAAAAAGAGAAGTGAGACTGTGAGGTGAGGTGAGGTGAGGCGGGGTCCGGGAGCGCACGGTCAAGAAAGAATTCTTGAGACGTTTTCAGTGCAAAAACAGGCGGTTTTATGAACGTGTGGGGACAGGACTGTGGGCAGGAGGAGCTGCACTGGGGCTGTGCGGGGTGACTGATTATACACTTTTTACTTAGTGGGGTGGGTTAGGCAGAGCGTAGGTCTCCAAGGAATTGGGAAGCGCGGCTTCCCTCCAGGACCTTGGGGGGCCAGCTGCTGTTAAGATAAGGTCACGTGCGCCTGTCGAGTGAAACTTCGTCCCGAGACCCTTCAGGGGGCCGTATGCTTGGAGGATGATGGCGCACATACATCTTGGGGGGTAGACATAAAGGAAGTTTCCAAAGGAATTTTTACAGGA
Source organism: Cryptoprocta ferox (assembly GCA_028646485.1). NCBI lineage: Eukaryota > Metazoa > Chordata > Mammalia > Carnivora > Eupleridae > Cryptoprocta > Cryptoprocta ferox. The sequence continues at coordinate 502 of JAQQST010001775.1, forward strand.
TCCTGGAGGTCCTGCTAATGTCAAGCTAAGGTTGCTTTTTGCCTGTAGCCAAGTATTAACAGGCAGGCCGTTGAGCTCCTGGAGGAAGGTCCCCGTCTGTCTCTAGTACTTGTCAACGGGCCGAAAGCTGTACGGAAATTTGATTCTTTTCTACCCGTCTTTTGCCTTTGTCTCCACATCAGGAAGGCGGCTGCACTGGGTCCTTCTTCCTTTCCTTTGTTCATTTTGCTTCCTTGCTGGAATGCGGGTCTGATGGCTGGAACTCGCGCAGGCATCCCAGACCCTGAGGCAGCCTGGCGGCTGGAAAGCAGAGGACGGATGCAGAGCAAGAACCCGGGAGCCTGGATCCTGATCCTTTGTGTGGCTTCCACACCAGCCCACGACTGTCAACTTTTGGCCTTCTTTGAGTATAAGCGAAAAATTAAGTTCCTCTGGGTTTAAGCCCTTGTTATTGTTAGCCTATGTTACCAGAAGCTGGATGAAATTCTTAACAACAATAACAACAACAAAAAAAGCAGAGAGCTGATTGTTTTCCTTCCCACTGGAGAGTAGACTTAGCATATAGTGCAAAAGTGGCAATTCCCTGTCTCTCTGACCCTCCCCTGCTCGCACTATCTCTCTCTGTCTCTCAAAAATAAATAAAAAACATTAAAAAGAAAGTGGCAAGCAGGCCGACGAACCTCAGCCCCTTGACCCAGCAGGTTGGAACGGGGCCCTGGGGAGACACCCAGTTACCAGTTCAGTAAGCTGGGCTGGGTCAATGCAGTTGTTGGGAGTGAGACCCAAGGACCTTGCTGAGGAACCAGTAGGAAGAGAGGAAAATGGAGCATGGGGTGGAGTCCCATGGAACCCCAGAGAGACCAAAGGAGCCAGAGGGGGGCGGGTGAGAGCCTTCTAGACCCCCACGCACCCTGGCTTTCCTTCCTCAGCTCTGGGAGCCTCCGGGCTCTCAAGCATCCAGTTTTCTTACCTCTGCAGGGCCACCATCCACCTACGACGTCCACTCGGAAGTCGTCCCCAGCGACGCCCTCTCCCCAGGCCCCGTACCTAGTTCGTCACCAATCCTAACTATTTCCGGAACGGGACAACTTGTCTCTGTCTCCGCCACCACCTGCTCCGCGCACGGCCACGGCAGGTCAGACCGCTGCGCCCGCACCCTCCGCCCGTCCGGCCCAACTTCTCACAAACAGGCCGCAGGTTACGGGGAAGGTGTGCTGTTTCCAATAAAGGGGCGATTCAGTCAATGGTCTTGGATCATGCCTTACACCAGGCAAACTCCACGTGGATTAAGAAGCCAAACCAGAAAAATACCGGGATCAGTCGTGGGAGAATATTGTTTGCATAATTGGGACAAGGTTAACTAGCACCAAGACGGGGAAAATCCGTAAAACAGAAGAAAGAGAAGACTGCTGTAATCATTTCTGTCTCAGGAATCTCTGTGCCCAACGCGGGCTCAGACCCATGGCCCTGAGATCGAGTCGCACACTCTGCAGCCTGAGCCAGCCAGGCACCCCGACTCCTATACCCATTTACAAAACAAAATAAAATCAGCAGGCAGAGCACAGAGGACCTTCGGGGCAGTGGAACTACTCCGTGTGATGTAATCACGGCAGATGCATCTCGGGGTGCATTTGTGCAAGCCCATAGAATGCACACCGGGAGTGGAGCCTATGTAGACTACGGACACTGGGCAATGACGGCGTGTCAGTGTGGGCTCACCACCTGTCACCAATGTCCCAAATGTGCGAATGTAACAAATGGGGGGTGTGTGCCTGACAGGACCGGCCGTGAGAAGAGACAGAGGGTATGTGGGACGTCTGTAATTCTGCTCACTTTCGCCGGGAAACTAAAATACAGACTGTTTAAAACACAACAGACAAAACAGTAACATCTAACAACCCACTTGGAAACCGAGTAAGGATGTGAATGCAAAGACCAGGGGGCGCCCAGGTGGCTCAATCAGTTGGGTGTCCGACTTCGGCTCAGGTCATGATCTCACGGTTCGTGACTTCGAGCCCCGTGTCGGGCTCTGTGCTGACAGCGTGGGGCCTGGAGCTGCTTCCGATTCTGTGTCTCCCTCTCTCTCTCTCTGCCCGTCCCTGGCTCATGTTCGCTCGCTCGCTCTCTCTCTCCCTCTCTTTCTCAAAAATAACTAAACATTAAAAAAAAGCAGGTTCAAAGTCATTGATTGAAGAGCATCAGTGTAACAGCCACAATTGGAAACAATGTACGCATCAGTAGGGAACTGGATACGTAATGGTGCAAGGAACTGTTACCTCAGGAAAAAGAAGCAATCTCTGCTATGGGATAATCTCCAATATATATATTTGTATATATGTGTATATATATACACAGATATACATTATATTAAGTTTATTTATTTATTGATAGAGAATCCCGAGTACACGCCACACTGGGAGTGCAGAGCCAGACACGGGGCTCGATCTTACGAACCGTGAGATCATGACCTGAGCTGAAATCAAGATGCTTAACCGACCAAGCTACTCAGGCACCCCCTGCTGAAAATAGACTTTTTTAAGTTAAAAAAAAAAAAAGGTTTCATGTGTATAATGCCATTTTGCTACTGAGGGGGAGCAGAATTTGTCGGCCCAAATTATGCCTCTTTGGCACTAAGATTATTTTAGGCTGATTATTTTTAGAAACTGCCGATTCAGGGAAAGTCTTTCCTTCCCCTCTGCTGCCTGAGTTTACACCGGAAAGGGGCTGGGCCAGGAAGAGAGCTGTCACCAGAGGCCCCCGTTCCCTAGGACACTTACCTGCACGACAGGGAGGCCTGTGTTTTCCACGCATGTCTGGGAGCCATCACTCCGGGGGGTCATACAGGCCTCCATGACCCGGCTGCCCTTTGGGCCTCATATTTTCGGGGAGCCCCATACACACGAAACTGGTTTTCTCCTGCTGATCTGTCTTATGTCGATTTAATTATTCGACCAGACAAAGAACCTAGAACGGAGGTGGGGAAATGTTTCCCCCCTTCACCTTGGAGGGGCTTTCGACAAGGGGCCTTCAGGGTCCGCTTTCTTCCGCTTTGGCTGGAACCAAACAAAATCCAGGAAGCAGCCGGGCTGTGCGGACGCAGCCAGCCTCTCAGGAGAGTCCCCTTTCTCTCCAGCGTCCTCTGGCACACAGGCATGTCAACCACACAAGGAGCAGGTGTCCCTGCTTTCCAAAGGTTTGCGTGGTGCCGCCTGGCTTCTGTGAGAGGCCTACGTTAGTGCCTATTTTTTGGTAAACGAAGGAAATCTGAAGAGGATTTTTGCTTTTTCCAGAAAAGGTGAAAAGCAGAAATAGCGTTCAGCTTTTGGTTGACGGCGAGCCCTTTCTGCCACACTCTACTGTCTGACACAGAGGACGCGTGTACTAATTAGTCTTTCCTAAAAGCCAAGTGGCACGACACGAACCTTCGGGAAGTGGGGGGCACTCGTCCGCTCCTGTGACACTGCAGGGCCGAGGCGCTGCCAGGCAGGGGCACCCCTGGACCCTGACGGTGCAACCCGCTACTGGGGAAGAGGACGTACTCGGGAAGGGCGGAAAGGGCCGGCTTGTCCCCTGTAGGCGCCATGTGATGAGAAGAGGAAGCGCTTGCGTTACCCTCTGAGGGTCACCTTCGCTGGAAATAAAACCTACCGGGGCGGCTGGGAAGCAGCGAGAGGGTAGGGTGTGCTGGAATTTTCCGAGGCTTAGAGTTTGCTGCCCTGGTCTACAAGGGGGGGATTCGCAGTCCCCACATCCCTCCCCACTCTGCTCTCTCCCCCTACCCCCCCCCCATGCTGGAAAAGGCAGCAGGTGCCAGGGACAGACTCCCCAGCTGCCCTGCCTCCCTCCTCCCTGCCCCTGAAAGGCCATGAGCCTGAGACTCTCGGGTCAAAACCGGCTTAAGCGCCATGTGGCCATTTCCATTTAAAATCAGTATATTCCATTTTAAATTCTTTTCTTTTTATTTTTTAACGTTCATTTCTGAGAGACAGAGAGAGAGACAGAACGTGACCGGGGGAGGGGCAGAGAGAGAGGGAGACACAGAATCGGAAGCAGGCTCCAGGCTCCGAGCTGTCAGCACAGAGCCCGACGGGGGGCTCGAACTCGCGGACCGTGAGATCATGACCTGAGCCGAAGTCGGACGCCTCACCGACTGAGCGGCCCAGGCGCCCTCAGTATATTCCACTTTAACTGGGTGCCATGGGCTTGTATTAACACAGCACTTCCCATATTAGGGATTTTGTGGCAAAGTAGTGTTGAGTTGACCCTCAAGGCAAAAAAGAATGAATAAGAGAGAAAGCCAATAACCTCGCCCTCTGAGGGTTAAACACCACCTCATTTACCGGGGTAGGTATTTGCCTTCGTTGAATTGTCTTGTCTCTTTTACTTAGACTGGAAACCTCCTGGGCACAGCCGGCCTGGCGCTCTGCCCCTCAGCAGACCCGGCTACGCCCCCTTTAAAGGAACGAGTGGTCAGGGCCCGAATCTCTCAAGAGACGCCCGGCCTCTGCCAGAGGGGGGGACCCGGAGCTGACAGTCCCGGCCGGGGGCTCCCTCCGGGTGCAGGCGAGAAGGGAAGGGGCAAAGGGGGCGCCGGGGCCGGGACGGGGACCCGGGGACACCCCCTCCAGACCCGCAAGCGCACCAGCTTTTGTTTCTAAAAGGCAGGGACTCGGGGAGCATCAGAGCCCTGGACGACGAGGTCGGCGGACGCGCCGGGGTGGGGGGAGCTCTCTCCTCGGGCACAAAGAAGGCCGGGCCAGGAAGGGCTTTGCCCTCCGCCGCCGCCAAGGAGCTCTAGACCCAGGAAGGAAAAGGAGCTGAGGATCCGAGAATCTCCCCTCGGCCCCCCATCTCCCCGCTCGCCTTTCCTTCTTCAGCGTGTTTGCCTGAGAGACAGAATCAGAGTCTGCGTTTTCTGGGCCGCGTGCTGGTGTGGGAGCCTTGCGAGGCCTGGGCCACCGAGTCCCCACCGGAGGACTGGGCGGGAGCCCGGAAGCGCAGACCCCCCTGGGGGACTGTGGCCCGGGGGCGGAGCCAGAGGTCACACGGAGGCCTGGGCCACACGGCCCTAACCCTGGCCGCCCCCGAGCTGGGCACGGCAGAAAGCCGACAGGTCCCCAGGCGGCGACTTCAGGAGGACGGCCCAGTCCCGGGGCCCTGGCCAGCTCCCAGCCCAGGGGACGCCTGCAGCCTGGGGACGGCGGTCGTAACACGGTGGCTTCCCGCACCGTGACCTTCGGTGCAGGGACGCTCGCAGCCCAGCCGGCCTAGCAGTGAGAGGGAGCCGCAGCGCCCTGCGCTCCGTCTGCGGGGCTCAGGGAGGGCTGAGGAGGGGTGGAGAGGGGCGTGGGGGGCAGAGGAGGCGTCCCACACGGAGGCCTGGCGTTACGCCCTTCCCACCCCACTCTAAACAACCCGCCGACTGTCCCGCTGTCGCTCGTCCCCTTTACCCTGCAGCCCTCACTCTTGCCGGCTGGATTACACGTCCCAGCTCCCAGTTTCCACCGCACCGCCTCCTCCAGGCTGTCCCCTGAGTGGCTCCAAAGATACCAATGTAATTGCAACTCAGACCAAATCCCCACATGGCGCCCACACTGCCAAGGAAAAAGCCCAGTGTCCGGAGCACTGGCATGAGAGTCTTACGTGACCGGACCACCTGCCTCTCTCTGCGCCATTTCCTTTCGTCCTTACTCCTCGTTCCCTGTCACGTTTCTCCAGACCTGTGCGCCTCGTTTACAGGCTGATGCTCCCTTCCCAGACCTTGCCTTACTCGTCCAACAACTCCTGGCCCTTCAAGACTTGATTCAAGCATCACCTCCTCCAGGAAGCCCTCCTGGAACACTTGCCTGCCCTCCAGTCAGAGGTTGAGCCCCACTCTGGTGCCCCTGGAGCCGTGCCCGGTGTCCCTGTCGGGGCGTCCCTCCACGCTCTGATGGCCCCTGACTGCTTGGAGGAGCCCCTGGGGCTGGGCCCGTCACCACTCCCTGTGCCTCAGCACTGGACACTGACCTCAGCCGCGACAGATGGCCCCGGGCGACTCAGCGTGCCCGCAGGCTCGACCTTTCCAACGGTCTCACAGGAGGGGTTATTAAACGAACGCCAAGGGCATTTCCAGCTTGAACATTCCGTCAGGTGTCCTTGAACTGAAAGCCACAGGACACAGAACTTGGCACGCGAGATCTCTTCGACGTCCCGTTAGCCGCCGTGCACTTGCCGCGCGCGCTCTGCGGGTGCCGCCCGGCCGTGACCTTGGGAGGCGCTTCTGGCCAAACCAGTGGGACCCGAGCATCCCCAGCCCCGGGCGGCCACGGGCTCGGGCCGCGAGTCTGTTCTCGGCTGCAGTAGGAGCCTGGAGACACGTGTGCCCCGCGGCCTGTGTTTAACGGGCTCCCACGAGGGAAGTAATGTGCGAACGGACCCTAAACCACAGTGTGTTTGCACTTTGCACGACCTCCCTGTTTCCGCTGGAAATAACCGCAGCTGTGCGTGTTGGGAGCGTCCTTGCCGGGACGGGTCCTGCGCGGTGTGGTGGGAGCGCGGGCGGCGTCAGGCCGAGGAGTACCCCGAGGCCGTGCGGGGGCCACAGAGCGAGGACGCCCGGGCCAGGCGGGGACCGGCCGTCGGTCCCTTCAGCAGTGGGCTCGCTTTCTCTCTTGGACTTTTCAGGCTGCGTCAGGCTGCACGTGTGTCCGCACTGAATGATCTGGGGGGATGTTGCGTGTGCTTTTCACGGCGGTCAAAGCGGCACAGGTGGAGACTTTAAAAGGCCAAGTGCTCCTGAAACGCAAAGCTGGGGAGTGCGGCTCCCCCGGCGCCAGAGGCGGCGCCCCCGGCTCACGACGCGCTTCCTGCGCCCCCGAGCTCCCTGTTTCCAAGGAAATAGCTTGCGCGGCTATTTCCCGACACGTCAGTGTTAGACGTTCTCCGGTCTTGCTGTCTTCGGCGAGGACTCGGCCCTGGGATCCCACTACCTGGGCATGAAGCAGGGCACCACCGGCCAGGGGTTCGCGCGGCTGCGGCCCCTGCTGGACCCAGTGCAACCGTGGTTCAGAATCCAAGGGGGAGCCGCCCAGTGCCCACCCGGCGGAGGCCGATGCCTGGCTCCCGGCCCAGAAGGCCCAGGGTAATGGGCGCGCAACATAACACTTTCGGGGAGTGGGGGAGAGGGGGGAAAGACAGGGCAGGGGTGTGGCAGGGACGGGGTAGAGCCGCTGAAAGGCTGGCCACTGCTGGTGGCCAAGGGAAGCCGGACAGGTGGGAAAGAGCGTGTCAAAGCGGGAACAGGGCTTTCCACCCCTCATTCCCGAGGTGGCCTCATCCGGAGGGCGGCCTCGAAGCTCTTCCCTCCCAGGGACGCCCGCCGTGTATGTAATCCTCACACGGCACCCTCTGGGCTCCCTCTGGGTCCTTCCCCCGGCTTTCCCGGCAGAGTCACGGCCCTGGGTGCTGGGAGCCGTCCAGCATTTGGAATTGCTTTCCTTCGGGAACATTCATTCAAAGCCCCGAACAATCAACTCACAGCTAAACGTTTTGAGAATTACTTTCGAACTTGACACTTCCTGGCTGCACATGACCCATATTCAGTCACATCCATATATTTGGACTCCTGTCCCTTCCTAGTTGTTTGCACACATTTTACTTTGCGGCTCTTTCCTAATGCTGACGGGCCCAGTCCCCCCCCTCAGTCATGGGGGGGGGCCCAACTCCTACTGGAAGCTCAGACGTCTATGGGGGAGCGTGTTTCGTGCCCTGTTGGGTGCCCGCGGGTGTGAGCAAGCTTTTACTCACCGGGGAGGCTGCACCTCGTTTGAATATTTTTTCAGTCACTGTGCACAATGACAATTTAAAATGCAGTTCATGAGGGGCGCCCAGGTGGCTCAGTCAGTGAAGCGTCCGACTTTGGCTCACGTCATGATCTCACGGTTCATGAGTTCGAGCCCCGCGTGGTGCTCTGTGCTGACAGCTCAGAGCCTGGAGCCTGCTTCGGATTCTGTGTCTCCCTCTTTCTCTGCTCCTCCCCTGCTCATGCTCTGTCTCCCTCTCTCTCTAAAAAATAAAACATTAAAAAATTTTAAAAAAAGAGAAATCTTCTCAAAACATGAGACATCAGTGACATCAGGTTAAAACTAGCACCCAGGACAGCCTCAAAGGAGGAGGCGGGAGGTATGGGAGGAGGGCCGTGAGCGGCTGACCTGCGGGGCTACCATCCGCACCAGCTCCACAGGGCTCCCCTCACCTGGCCATGCTCTGCTCCGCCCGAGGCACACAGACAATCTGAGCCCACTTCCTTGATTTTGGGGAGGCTGGGACATGTGGTGCCATATTGGGGCCCGAAATCGCACAGAACCTAGGAGGAGAGGCAGTCAGGCACCAGAGATAAATTATATACATTAAAACAATGGTTGCAGGGCACCTGGGGGGCTCAGTCGGTTAAGCGTCTGACCCGACTCTTGATTTCGGCTCAGGTCATGATCTCACAGTTCGTGAGATCGAGCCCTGCGTCAGGCTCCGTGCTGACAGCGCGGAGCCTGCTTGGGATTCCCTCTTTCTCCCTCTGCCTCTCTCTCAAAGTAAATACACATTAAAAAAAAAAAAATCATTGCAAAAGGGCAGTGGAGGAAAATAGAGTCGAGAACACAGGCTCGAGGTGTGAGGCCACGGTTTTCTGACTCTCAAGCGCAGGCTCCTGAAGCCGAGACCCGGGACGTCCCGCAGCTGTGAAACCCAGAGCCGTTTTATTTGTCTCCAAGTGATTTAATCAGAGTTTAAAGATGCTCCGCTGCCCGGAGATGAAAGGAGTGTGTGCTGGGGTAATTTTCCATAGTTCTGCTCTTTTTGTCCAACTAGATCAATACGCTCACCGGCGCCTCGGAAAACGACGGCGTTTTGTAGCTTCAAAGAGCGATGGAGACGCAGGACGCCTCCAAAATTATTGAGACACATTCTGCATGTAGAATATGTACGTGCTCATTCCCCTTCAAAGCCCTGAGATGATGACTTCCGAAGAGATCACAGCCTTCCTTTGTGTTTACCGTGTCAGTCACTGCCTCCTTCCCCAGGAGGTGGGAGACGTTCTTTTTGCTCCGCCAAGCAGGCGAGGTGCCTGGGACGGCTCCTCTGTCCCCAACACTCCTTAATGGCAAAGGCTGAAAGGCTACCCATAGCCTCCGTCTCTCAGCCCCCCGCTCGGTTAGACGTACGGCACGTCGGTCACACACGCGGGGCTCTTCCAAACCAGAGCGTGGACCCATGACTGACCATCAGCACGAGCAGCCGGTGTATCTTTGTCTTGCCTACATAACGGACGGCCTGGTCTTCCCAGGGGGCTCCGCGTGCGCTCGGGACACAGACACGTGGTAACACGCAGGCTTAGGTTGACTCTTTGGTCCCCAAAGCTCATTTCTGTCTTAACACCATTGATAGACTGGGAGCTTCTGAGAGCAGCAACCTTGACGAAATAAATTATTAAGTGGAGACGTTGGGCGTCCAAACGGGCACATCTTTCTAAATTGCAAATTATTAGCTGGTTCACAGACTTTAGCTGTGACATGCACATTGCATTGTGTAAGAGGCCTTAGGTGGGTTTGCTCTGCTCGTGCAGATCAGTCCTAATGCTCTCCCCGCAGGAAATTTATTGCAAAAGAAAAAAAATCATTCTGATTGGAAAAGAAAAAAAAATGTGCATCTTTCAGCAAATATGGAAAGATAAGTATCTGACGAGTCATACTTCAGTCAGAAAGTGATTTGCAGTGTGTGTGTCCCTGTCTGGTCTCTTGTCTCACCGTGTAAGCCACGGAGACTGTGTGCGTGAGAACAAAGGAGAATACAAGGTTTATAAGATCTTGCATTTCAAACTGGTTTGAAGATACTAGTGTTGGTACACTAAAAAGAAGAAGAAGAAGAAGAAGAAGAAGAAGAAGAAGAAGAAGAAGAAGAATATGAAAAAATGTGTTAACTCAGTTATTTCATTTCATTTCATTTCATTTCATTTCATTTCTAAGCAGGCCCAACACGGAGCCCAACGTGGGGCTTGAACTCATGAGCCTGAGATCAAGACCTGAGCTGAGATCAAGAGTCAGATGCTTAACCGACCGAGCTGTCCAGGCTCCTTTATTTTATTTTATTTTATTTTATTTTATTTTATTTTATTTTATTTTATTTTTAAGTCATCTGTACACCGAACATGGGGCTCAAACTTACAACTCCGAGACCAAGATTTGCGTGTTCCATGGACTAAGCCAGCCAGGTCCCCTCAACTCAGTTATTTTAAAGGCAAGAAAAGAGCAGATATTTACAAGAAATAGAAAGTGTGGGGCTCCTGGGTGGCTCAGTCAGTTAAGCATCCAGCTCTTGATTTCAGCTCAGGTCATGATCTCAAGGTCATGAGTTTGAGCCCTGAGTCAGGCTCCACACTGATTGGATTCTCTCTCCCTCCCTTGGTTCCTCCCCACCTGTGTGTGTGCGAATATGCTTTCTCTTTCTTTCTCTCTCAAAATAAAAACGTTTTTTTAATTAAAAAAGAGACATAAAGTTCGTTTTTCAAAACTGAAAAATTATTTTGTAATGCATCAAATTCTAATTTAAAAATTTCCAGCTCACAAATTTGGAGTTTTAGAAATCTTGTTTTCCTTAAGCACAATATTCTGCGCAAACTGCTCAACGTGGTTTGAACGCACCTGCACCCCATCCGTTTTCCCTCTGAATAAATGGAACAAAGAGAAAATGCGTAACACTGAACGCAGTAACTTCTTTAGAGGTTCAAATTTCTCGACATTCTCTAAAGGACTATAACAATGTTTTATTCAAGAACCGTTTCTATGAGATCAGCAACATCTCTACTTGCCCTTGTCCTCCTCCTCCTCCTCCAAGTAGTTTAGAAACAAGATTGGAGATTCCAATCGTGGACTTGGCTGGTTTTGGAACATCCACAGATCTTCCTCGACTTCCGATGGGGTTATGCTCTGGGGAACACACCGTAGGTTGAAAATATCGTAGGTAGAAAACGCAGTCCGTACACCTAACCGACCGAACACCCCAGCTCAGCCCAGCCCACCTTGAACGTGCTCGGAACGCTCACGTCGGCCTACGCTTGGGCAGAACCGCCTAACACGAGCCCATTTTACGACAAAGTCGAGTGTCTCCCGTGATGGACGGAACGCTGTGCTGAAAGTGATGGGAGTGGCTGTGTGGGTGCAGACCGTCGTCGGTGCCACGGCTGTGGGCCCTCGTGATCGCGTGGCTGCTGG
>JAQQST010001776.1:0-11747 GCA_028646485.1 Cryptoprocta ferox
CAGACATTTGCAGCTTCGGGCATCAGGGTGCTGCCCAGACAGTGGGATGAGCTGATGTAGCAGGAGTTCATGGTGTTGGACTGAGGTAACACAGGAGCTTTAGAGCAGCTGGGAAGGCTAAGCCACTGAATGTGATAACCCCCTTCCCTGCTAGGCCTTTTATACCCCATCCCAGGTGGGTGTTGGCTCAATGCTTTGACCTCAGTGCCTTGATTCTCTACCTATTTTTGTACTGTCATCCTGTTACTCAGCTGTTGAGTTTACCATTAGGAGTTCCTCGCCTCATTAAAAGAAGTTGATGATTTGAAGTGCCCCTTGCTCTTTGATATCATGTTGTCTGTTGATGAAAGGTCAAAGATGTATATTTGTATTCAACAATCACCAGCAATTAACTCAACTTCCAGATGCCCTCTCTCTGTACTGAGCCAGTCTCTCTGTGGATGTAGCCACACTCAAGGATCGAATCTTTCAGTCAGTGATCTGTGTGGCAGAAGGGACAGTGAATCTGTCACTTGTGCTTAGACTCACCCAGCATTTCCTTCGAAGAGAAAACACCAGTTTATAAAACTGGGAAGTCTACAAATATTGATTATTGTGTGGTACCTTTTCTTCTTTCTTCTATCCTTTACACTACATATTCCTCTTGAGAATCTTTAAAGCATCAATGCATCCCAAACTATTAGTGCTTGCTAAGTTTTGGTTGACTAGTCAGAATTGGCTTTCAGTCATTCACTTGTTGAGCATGTTTCCTGAACATTCCCTTGAACTCAAGCAGTGTGCTGATTCTAGAACATGCAGTGGTCCTTATCCTTCAGGAGAAAACAGTTCCCCAGAAATCTCAGGATATCTTTAACTTTAATGAGAACCATAGATCAATGGGGGTTACTGAAAGACAGAGGATCCATGGTCCTGATCAAGGATGTATCTAGAGAGAAGCTACTGATAAAAATAAAAAAATAAAAAATAAAATACCCTTATTTGATTCAGAAAAGGGAACTGGGCTCAGAGCTCAAGGGATATCTAAGCAAAAGTCCAAGAACTAACATTTATTAGGTTGTAGGTATAATCACTATTCTGTGATGGTTTTTCCTATTTAATCCTTACTACTTATGATGTAGCGCTTGGTAGCCTCCGTGTGCAGATGAAGAAACTAAAGTCCATCTTGTGATTCACAGAGAAATAAATTAGCAAGTTCTCATGTCTGCAAAGCCCAGTCACTCTCTTTCCACCCCACCATGACCCCCAGTTAGAACAACCTGTGTGCTGCCTATGTTGTTGCTCAGGAGAACCCAGAAGGCTTAGTGGTTGGACAAGAAGCTGACATTAAAAGAAATAAAATATCTGAGGGTCCTTGTGTTCCAGCAAAGGAAGACGTTTAGACATAGAGCAGGGAGGACAACATAGAAAAATTATACTCAAAACTTAAGAGTCTAAAATAGACCTCAAATCCAAGAGATTTTCATTAGAGCCAAGGGACCAAGGCAACCAGCTGCTATGGGGAGGTGCCCCTCCAGAGTGTTGGGACTGAAGGACTGAGGGATATCTAATGGAGGAAGACCCCAGAAAGGTATAAGTAGATCTCTTCTCTAAGCAAAATTCAAGAACAAGCAACCCCAAGAAAACCAAATGGGAGGGTGTGAGTATTGGTGAAACCTGGACTCTTAGATTTGTCTCAAAAAGAAATAAAGAGATCTGGAATTCTTCCCAAAAGGAAAACCCACTCTGGGGTCAGTGCCAGTTACCCTGAGGTCACCAATGAATAATCCCCTTACAAACACCATAAATTAGGAGATCTCACCAGGCCAAACCATCCCATCCTTCAGAGGCCTCTGGGTGCAATCTGCATATGTTGCATCTTCAAACACCCCTTTATTTCCCTCTTGCCTCATCACAATGCATCACTATATTCCAGAGAATTGGATCATTAAAACTGTTTCCTTTGATTTGTTAAATAGGCTCCATGTTTTGACCCTACAACCTGGCAGGATTTGTCCCATTGACTAAAATTATGGTTCCTTCCATCTCAGAACACCCGCCATTTGTTACTTCTTAGGCTCCACAGCTGAAGTTTTGATGCCCTCTCTGACATCCCTCCATAAAGCCCTGGTTTGGGCTCAGCACAGTTTGTTTTGCATAATGACACTGATACCCGCCCGTGACTCTGTAGAGAAGTGGGTTCTGCTGATTTTCTTCCATCTCAAAGGAACTGGCATTAAGTGGAAGGCATGAGGCAGGTGTTTGAGATGCACTCTGCTATGTCACTGAGGAGGAGCCCATTCTTGACACCCCAGATCACCTCCTTCGCTCTCTGTAAGGGAAGAGTCGCTGGCCCCTAAGAACAACATGAGAGCCAGACTGCACGAAAGGAGGTCCCGTCGATGAGGTGTGAAGAGCAAGGCAGTCCTGCAGTCCCTCCTTCATTCACAGAGGCCACCTCGTCTCTCTTTAGGAGTAAAAGTTTTGGAGTTGCAGTCTGTCTTCAGGGTGGGAGTGGGACACTGGGTCCGGAACAGCATCATTTGATGCCATGGTAATGGGACCTACTGAGACAACTCAGAGTGAAAGAGAAAGCAGGGAACTTGGAACAGCCCATGGGGTTAGGGTCTGATCTGCAGCTACCTTATCTGTTGCAAAGGAGTGATTCTGAAGTTGTCTAAGGAAGCAGGTGCTGTCCACATGCAGCGTGCACTGTGTGCACCTGGAAGAAGTTGGCAAACCACAACAGGTGGTCCATCCTGGCACAGCTGTGCCTGTGACACCCTCAGAGACTCTGGACAAGGAGACGGGGCTTCCAAGAAGGACATCCTCAGGGATCTTTGTGATCTCAAAAGTCCACCTCGAGAGGCTTTGAAATACAGCAAATACTGCTGTGGTCTTCTCTATTAAGTGGCAGTTTATAATATGATTACTTGGAAATCTTTAGTCTGCTTTTAAGGGTCTTTATTATTATCAGTCTGCTTTATACCTGTCCCAGGTCTCCGGGTCATCAGAGACTAGCTGACAAAAATAATTGTCTGCCCTTCTCCTCTCCCTCCTCTGTTGATCCCAGGCTTCCCTTATCCACATTCTAGGGCAGCACATTTGCCCTTATTTATCTCCTACCTGGGCCCATGACAAAGCCCTTTAATGCAGCATAGTAGCATGGTTAAGGCCAAGAACTCTGGAACCAGCCTGCCTGGATTCAGATTCTGGTTCCACCATTTACTAGCTGTGAAAACTTGGCCTGATGGCTTGACCTCACTGTGCTGTGGTTTCTGCATATGCAAAATGGAGGCAGTAATAGCACCTAGCCCATAGATTTGTTTTAGCCATTAAAGAATTTGATCTTTGTAAATCCTTGAAAATAATGTCGGGCACATGGCACAGTAAACAGTAAGTGTTGGCTGTTTTATTTCAAGTGGCTTTTAATCATGGGTTTAGATGTTCACATCATTTACAATTCAAAAATGCTTATTAAATTACCATTTGTACCTATTTAAGTTAAATTAACCAAGATCAAAAAGGCTAATGGCATAATGTTGGCAAGATATAGAAAAACAGGCATCGTCAAACACTGTAGAGGGGGGAGTGAACCATGCAGCCTCTTCAAGGCAGTTTAGCAATATCTATGCAAATTACAATTGCACATACCCCGTGACCCGATAATTCCACTTCCAGGAATTTATCCCACAGACGCACTTACATGCGTACAAGGATAATAAGAGTATTTATGGCAATATTTGGGGAGTCATAGCAGACGAAAGAGAAAATGAAAACATCTACCAAAAGAAGCCTGGTTAAGTGAATTGTATTACATGCATACAGTGAAAAGCTTATAGTCATCACAGATACTGAGGTAGATATAGACATAAATAGATGATACAGATATAGATATAGACATAGATACAGTTATAGATATAGACACAGACACAGACATAGATGTAGACATAGACATAGACACAGACATAGACAGACATAGATATACACATAGACATAGATATATACTAACGTAGAAATGACACCTACAATAGAAGTTTCCGTGAAGAAAAGGCCAAATGCACAAGATACCCAGTATGCTGCTTTTTATATTTACATAAAGGGGGACATATGTGGGCTTACATTCATAGCGAGAATGAATCTCAGACTGTAAAGTCAGGTGTGAAAAATATATACCTTTATTTTCTTATACTTAAACCAAATTGTACTTTTAATCTTCATCCCACACTACACCAGGTAGCAGAACCTTTATCTCTGTCATCTTGAGGACCCCTTTCCAAGAGGTATCCCCAAGTACCAGAGGCCTTTCCTCCAGGGTGTCGGGAGACAGGAGGTGGGCAGGGCTCAGCCCTTGGCATTTGCATCCATCCGCATAGTCACAGAGACTCACGTCGGTCCTCCTGCCTGGTTCTTGGCTGCCAGAGCTCCCCAGTGTAGCTAGAGCATTCTCATTCTCACCCACATGGCCCTTGAGCTGTCAGGTTTTCCTTTGCTCTGTTCATGCTACTCTCTGATGCACAGGGTCATCTTTCAGATTCGGTACCACTCTGGGTCTCGGGATAAGCTATGACTTTTTCTCAGGACCTTCTGTCCAGACTCCCGTGGGGTCTTGCTGCCTCTCCACATTCTACCTGGGAAAGGGAGAACAGATGCCCTCTGCTCCTACATCCCCAAACCTATTATCCTCCTGCCCTTGACTCTGTATCCCAGCCCGGGAGAAGAGGTAGGGCAAGCAGGGGAGCCACCAACATCTAAATCCTCTTCCCTTCCCCTCCTCTTCATTCCCTGATCCCAGCATGATTTCCTCCAACCAGAGGGCAGGACATTTCCCCTTACTCATCTCATCCACATTCATTCTCTTGTCAATTCAGGGCTTGGACTCATGAGACTCAAAAGCCTCCTCCCTGCCCTCTGCTCTGCCATCCCTCTCTCAAGTCACTGAGTGATGATTGGGCTACAGCTATTAGAAGGGCCCTGGGGTACAAGGAAATACAGTGAGAATCATCTGTTAGAACCTCACAATACCCCTTTCTTCCCTTGTATACATATGGAAACTGATTTGTGGAGGAGGACTATCTGCGTGGTGTAGCCTTCACTTCTGTTTCCAGTTTTTCTAGGATGGATGGTCTATGTGTATACTTTCTGTAAGCTAGTTTTTTTAAAAGAAGACTTTTTACAAACAAAAATAAAAATGCTTGGTATTTTGTGAGAGTTTGGACACGCTTGGGTTCCATTTCCCCTTTAAGGGATCTGTGTCTTTTGTGCTGACCCAGTTGGGTTCAGATGTCTTCTGTCACAGTGTTCAGCCCTCCACAGCCTCACAGCCTTATCTATGAGTGATAATTCTGGCTGATGAGGTCCATGGAGCACTGGACTAGGAACCGTTTCCTTCATCCTGTGCCCCCAAAGGCTTACGGATTTCCCCTTAGTGTAGGAGTCCATTCCTCCGAGCTTCTCAGGGGACCATATCTTGTGAATGTGACACTAATAAATCTCTCCCTGATTTGGCTGGAGATGGTTCTGGGGCAAAGGTGTGTTTAATGAAAAGGAGGAAAATGCAATTATAGAAACTTGTAGAGTGGATGATTTAGGAAGTTGGGAAAATATGAAATTCTAAATAAGTCATTCTAGAACTACTTATTAGGCCCACTTCACAGATTTTATGTAATAAAAATAGGGAAATAATTGACAACTCTGCTTTATTTGGCACATTGACAATCCATTATTAAATACCCTAATTCTGAAATATTCTGAAGGTCAAGCCCATCCCTGGGAGGTCATATTTCTCAGTTCAAGAGCTGCCTTCAAGTGGAAGCTTCCTCCAGCTTCATGGGTATTTGGTCAGTTCCTCTTATCCACTCACACCAAATCCTCAGTTTACCTCCTGGTAGTGTGCTCTGTTGTTGGCTTATGTGGAAGACCATTGGAAGCAAGGATTTTGCCTTATTACTTTTGTCTTGTTCATCTCTGTAATTCCCAACACAGCATCTGACTCATATGAAATGTTCAATCAATGTAAACGTGAAAGAAAGAACCAAATGAGCTCAGCTATGGAGCAAATCATACCCAGTTTTACCTTTCACAGCGCCTGGTGCATGGTGATGTTCAGCAAATGTGTTAAATGAATGAATGAATGAACGAACGTGATATGAAACCAAACAGTAGCTTATTGTTCCAAAGACAGAAAATCCTTGACTTCTAAACCCTGTAGTCCTAAATCAAATCAAAATCAGGTTGACATTTGTTTTCATCTAGGAACGTATTTCTAGGAAAAGTCCTACAGAGCATTCAAAAGTAGATCACACTGAATTATGTGTTTAACCCACATCCTTTTGGGAAAATCATAGAATTATTTTTTCTTTTTTTAAAAAATTGTATGTTTATTAATTTTTGAGAGAGAGAGAGAGAGAGAACACAAGTGGGGAAGGGGCAGAGAGAAAGGGAGACACAGTATCTGAAGCAGGCTCCAGGTTCTGAGCCGTCAGCACAGAGCCTGATGCAGGGCTCAAAGCCATAAACCGTGAGATCATGACCTGAGCCAAAGTTGGACACTTAACCGACTGAGCCACCCAGGCGCCCCAAGAATAAAATTATTTAATGACAGAATCACCTGTGGTTGTACTGGTATTAGTCCTTCTCTGCTAATGGCATATCTCCCCTCAAATATCAGTATCTATCCCTTCTCAGATACTGATATTGACCCATGCAATGTTCAACACAGACAGGGCATTTAGGAGGACTTAGGCAGCAGTGATCTGGGAGCAGACTAGCTGGTTTAAGAACTGACAATACACTGTCTGGTAAGGTTTGTGCTAAATCGATCAAGCAAATGACATAATTTCAGTGACCCTCTACAAATTACCCTGTCAGTGAACCTGAGTGTGAACAACGGGGACATCCAAGTCTCACACTGTAGGGTCTCCCTATTTTGTTTTTTTATCCAAGTATAGTTAACATGTGGTGTAGTATTAGTTTCAGGTGTACAATATAGTGATCCAACAATCCTGCACATTACTCAGTGCTCATCATAATAAGTGCTCTAATCCCCTTTATCTATTTCACCACCACCCCCCTCTGTTTCCCCTCAGGAAACCACTGGTTTATTCTCTGTATTTAAGGGTCTGATTTTTTGTCTTTTTTTCCCTTTGTTCATCTGTTTTGTTTTCTAAATTCTACTTATGAGTGAAATCATACAGTATTTGTCTTTCTCTGAATGATTTAACTCACTTAGCATTATACCCTCTAGATCCATCCATGTTATTGCAAATGACAATATTTCATTCTTTTTATGCTAATATTCTATAGTATATGGAATATCTTCATCCAGTCATCTATCAATGGACGTTTGGGCTGCTTCCATGTCTTGGCTATTGCAAATAATGTTGCAATGAACTTAGGGGTGCGTATATCTTTTCAGTTGGTGTTTTCATTTTCTTTGGGTAATTTCCCAGTAGTGGAATTACTGGATCACATGGTAATTCTATTTTTAATTTTTTGAGGAAGAAGGATCTCCCTTTAAAAGGCAGCTCAATCGCTCAAAGGAACAGAGGATAAATACATAAGTGATATAATGAGAGTTGCTTTGTGGTCAAGCAATCTAGGTCTGAGTCCTGGCTCAGCCACTTGCCAAATCACATCCTTAGACAAGCTATTTAACCTCTGTGAGCTTTGCTACTTCATATTTTAAAAGCAGTTATAATGTCTGCCATATAAGAATGCTAGAGAGTGGTATTCTGTTCTTGGGAAGAAGAGGCAGCACTTAACATCAGGCAGGAGAAAGCTACCATTATATAAAATTCCATTTTGGGGCACCTGCATGGCTCAGTCAGTTAAGCATCCAACTTTAGCTCAGGTCATAATCTTGCAGTTCATTAGTTTGAGGCCCACATCAGGCTCTATGCTGACAGCTCAGAGCCTGAAGCCTGCTTCGGATTCTGTGTCTCCCTCGCTCTCTGCCCCTCTCCTGACCGTGCTCTGTCTCTCTCTCTCTCTCTCTCTCTCTCTCTCTCTCTCAAAAATAATTAAACATTTTTTAAAAATATTTAAACTCAATTTAAAAACTGTGCAGTTCAAACGTTTAACCATCAAAGAGGAAGAGAGCAAAGCAGGATCTGTGTTTCACATAGATGTTGCTGTTCCCAAGAAGGAAAGAAATGCATCAGGCACAGAGTCAGGGGACCTAAAGCTGGCCAGGAAGCAGGAGCCTGGGTCTTTCCTAAAAGGCGGTGCTCCAAAAGTGGACCCCCACAAAACAGGCCTCATTTCATTCATTTTGCTTCTCAGAAAAAGCCAGGGCTGCAGAGGAAGCTTTCTAGCTCAGATCATGGACAAAAAAACAAGCCAGTTTCTGTAAAGACTCCTGTTCCTGCCCCCAACACAGGCCAGTTGATCAACTTCAGGCAAGATGATGACTTGTTATCATGAGAAGTTCTTCCTGAAGGTCACCCCTCACCATCAAGACCACATTCAGCACTGAAGCTTTAGCTCCTAAATGCCAAGAGGCATTTTGTTCCCATGAAGACTAGGCTGCCTTGAACCATCCCAATCTTTACTCTGACATGGTAGGTGAAGTGATTTCATTTCCCCATGTTGCCCCTTCTCACATGATGGCACAAGATCTGAGAAGAAGGGAGGCTAACAGGAGCTTTTTTTTTTTCAAGCAGCTATCAACCACATTTAGAAATCAGGACTGCAAATGGGCATAATCTGCATTCCCCCAAAACATAGGCTCCAAAATGAAGTTCTACAAGAATCCCAGTGGTCCTCAGAATTACTGAGTGCCTCAGGGCAGTAGCGTGCAATCTCCCATCACTTCACCACTGGTGGACCCAAAGGAGGAAAAAGGAAATGAGAGCACCCATACAACTGGGCCCTGTCTCCTTGGATGGATTCAATACAAGGGAGTTGTTAAGAAGGCTCTGCCCCTCCCCCCAAGGCAAAATTTTCTCATTCTTTGAACTAATGCAGATACTCAAATCAAATTTGCTCTGGAAAACAAGTTATTAAGTGCTCCATTTCATTCCTGATTGCCTGTAGCTGCTAAAGGAAACTAATTCTAGCTGCCCAGAGGAAACAGCCCGAGGCCACGGGTGAACTGTGAGCAGCCTGGCTCAGCACCCACACCCCTAATTATATGACACTGGTTCTGCATGAGGTCAATATGGTGCTTTCTCCTTCTCAGACTTTTTAAATCCCTATCATCTCACTTAACCCTAGAATTCATGACAGATCTAGGATGTGAGTGGGAAAGATGACATAATCCTCACTGTACAGCAGGGGAAAACACCGAGTTAGGTGATGATTCTCAAGCCCCATAACAAATCAGAGATAAAGTCAGGAAGACATATTAATTCTTTCAACAGATGTTTATTAAGCATCTACTCTGTACCAAGCAGTGAGCTAGGCTCTGGGGAAGTAGCAGTGCACAAATGCTAATCTCCAGTAAGCATTTCAGTGAGGAAACAATGGAAGAGCAGGCAATTTGAGCTGTTGATGATGACAGTAAGCAGGACAGAGAGTGACAAGGCTGTGAGTATGTGGACTGATGGCCTAACAGGAGTTCTCAGAGGCAGTGACATTTCTGCTGAGGCCTGAATAACAAGAAAGAGCGGGGAAGCATTCCATGGAGGAGGAAGAACAGGGTCCGGTCTCAAGGACATCCAGTGGAACACACCGGCCAATGTGGTAGCATTGTGGTCAGGAAGGGGGAGGGTGGGAAGACACGAGGTGGGAGCATAGAAAGTAAACAAGAATAAAAACTTTAAAAATATTATAATGATATATTTTCCATTACCCTAAATCATCAGGCCCAGCA
The DNA here is from genome assembly GCA_028646485.1 of Cryptoprocta ferox. Lineage (NCBI taxonomy): Eukaryota > Metazoa > Chordata > Mammalia > Carnivora > Eupleridae > Cryptoprocta > Cryptoprocta ferox. The sequence goes on from JAQQST010001776.1 coordinate 9,791, forward strand.
ATGGTTTTAATATTTCAGGAGAAACTATTAGAAACAGTAAAGTCATTGTCCAAATTTTACTGTAAAATTAGATGAAGAGAGTATAGCTAGACAATAGTTATGAGAGTCCAGATTTCTAGAGAGGAGAGATTTCTTAATCTGAAATTTCCCTTTACATAGCAAGAGGCAAGCCTTGTCCTTTGTCAAAGAAAGGAACTCTGAATGGAGAGAGCTCAGATCTGATACAGGGACGCTCCCACCTTACCAGAGAGAAAATGGAGCCACTTCCAAGGCAGAGTGGCAGGAGGAAATGAGGAAAGAAGTAGATGAGGAAGTGTTCAGATATGTAGTATCTAGTTCCACTGACCCCTCACTGGGGCCATTATCCGAGGCTGCAGATGTTAGAAACAGAATCAGTACATTGGGGGGAATACCAAACAGTGACGTTTGTTCCTCACTCTCATGGCCACAAACTGGGAATTTTTCAAGCTAAAGTTGGTGCTTGAAATGCAAATACAATTTCAGGTCCTGCCCCATCCTCACCCCATGATACTTCTTCAATCTGATCCAATGCCTGAGTCTCTCCAATGTAGATATTCCCCAGTCACCACTGGTGGTAGGGATCCGGCCACTGAGGACATGGAGCTAATTTGGGAAAATCTGGAGCTGTTAAAGAACACTCCTGACCAAGATTCCACTTCTCCTAATATCTGTGGCCTTTGGACAGGCTCTGCATACAGAAAGTCATGAATAGTTAGAAGCCATATTGCCTGGATGTATAACAATCATTTCTCTTTGGGAATCCCCTTGCTCTAACTACCCCTGCTGGCACACAGGCATTCAGAATCGGCTCCCAGTGCTGGCTCCACAGGCTGACCCAGGCCCACAAGTGGTGCGGGGGGCACAGCTTGGACGAGGTGCACAGGGGGGAGCCACACAGGCAGCAGAGGTGGAGCATGGATTGCAAGGGAGTCTGTGGAAAGAAAGAAAAGGTGAACAAAGTTAGGGATGGGAAACGAATGATGTGTGATAGAGCACAAGGAGGGAGTCCCCTCTTCAAAACTAGAGGACAGGGAAACCCTGGCCATTGACCCCTATTGTGCACCCCTAGCACTAGACTGAGGAATCTCTAAAATGCCTTCCAGAATTAAGATTTTCTAGATAAGAATCAGGGTCCAGCCTACAAGATAGAAAATACAAATAAGGACTAAAAAGGGAGCAAAAGCAAGTTCAACAAACCTGCTGGGATCTATACTCAAATCCCCTATTCAACGTACAGCCATATACGTTTCTACTCTCACCAGTGAATGGCTATGCCAAGCAGCCGCACTGGAGACCTGGCAATGGATCCTAATAGACAGTCACTCCCTTCATATTCTGTCAATGAGGCAGAGTGTAAGCAGAGGACAGGGCAATGGGTCACTCAGCTGGAGCGTATGCTGCCTTCTTGTTTATAGACAGCAGTACTATTACCATAAGGAACTCATAAGAATTGGGCAAATGATTGGCCAAGCAGTGCCTAAATCACACGTACTTGCAATCCTCGGTCTCCAGAAGTTTCCGGTACGTGGCAATCTCGCCCTCCAGCCGGGCCTTGACATCCAGCAGCACCTGGTACTCCTGGTTCTGCCGCTCCAGGTCAGCCCGGATCTCAGACAGCTGCTCCTCCACGTTGCTGATCAGGATCTGCATCTGGGCCAGCTCAGTGCCGAAGCGCGCATCCGCCTCACACAGCGAGTTCTGCAGGCAGTCCTTCTGTAGTGGCAAATAACTGGGTAAGAGACCTAGGTGTCCCAAAATCCAGCACTAGAAATCATGGTCAACCTCATCATGCATAGGACATTCCCAGAACTCTGGAGAAACCGCTGCCCATATCACCATGACTTCACAAAACTTCCATCTGGAGGAACTGTTCATCCTTGTATTCCCAGTACCTGACCAAGTAGACACCCACAGACATCTTGTGGAATGAGGGCCT
>JAQQST010001777.1:0-11747 GCA_028646485.1 Cryptoprocta ferox
ATACAAGCACTTAATATTTGAATCTGTTAGGAGGACCTGGTGTAGGAGAAGCCTCAATATTAAAACTATATTTTAATGGGGTGCCTGGGTGGCTCAGTTGGTTAGGCATCTGACTTCGGCTCAGGTCATGATCTCACGGTTTGTGGGTTTGAGCCCTGCGTTGGGCTCTATGCTGACAGCTAGCTCAGAGCCTGCAGCCTGTCTTCAGATTCTGTATCTCCCTCTCTCTCTGACCCTCCCCTGCTCGCGCAGTCTCTCTCTGTCCCTCAAAAATAAATAAAAAACATAAAAAAAATTAAAACTATATTTTAAGACATCTTCCACGTTGGCTTGGATGTGTTAATAAATTCTTCAAGCCACAGAAAATATATGCTTCAGGACAAATCTAAACCAAACATTAATTGCATACTAAGTGTAAAAAGAAAAAATATCCTGAAAGTTTAAAGGTACAGATGTAGCAGAGTGGCAGGATTTGCTTTGCGCCCCAGGGAACGACATTAGGAGGAGATCAGAAGAGGACACAAGAGGGAACACATTTTTAATCACAGAAAGAAGAACACTGTCATAATTAGAACTTTAGTAGGACTGCCCACAAAAGAAATGGGTTGTCTTGGGAAGAACTGATTTCCCGACCCCTGGAGATCTTCAAGTGGAAGGTGTACAAACGCTTGTCAGGGGCTGCACAGAGAAATCAAAGAAAAGAATGAATTTGACTTGGTGGTCCCTGGAGTGACTCAGTCTCTGAGTATCTCCTCTTTTAGGAAAGGGAGTGTCACGCAGGTGTCTGTGTGCTCTTTTGTGCCTGTGGGGTTTCTATATTTGGGGGTAATCTGATGGTCGCTCATCCAGGTGAGTACTGTCCACGCCCCGTGGCTGGTTAAAAAAAATGCTGTGTGTCTCTCTTTCACTCTCCCCAGAATCCCCACTGGGATGTGAGAGGCTAGGGGACAGACCTGAGAGTGGTCTGGTCCGCCACAGTTACCTTTTTAAGAGGCTGGCTGTGGAAATCCAGTTAAATGAGTAGTAGGAATGTGATAATCTGAAGTCGGTGAATGAAGTCTTGTTTCTTGGGTATGTGAGTATGGGAATACGTATAATCCTAATGATGTCAGACAAGGAAGATGACACTAAGGTCAGGAGGCTGAAGAGTCTGTCAGTGAAACAGTCCAAGATAGTGAAATGTCACATGGTTCACAAGTTGCTTCTTACCCTAACCTGCTTCTTCTAAGGCTTCAAATGTCAGGAGCTGCCTTTTTATAATACTGCATGCTTTTTGTGCTTTACAGTTTCTAAAGAATTTTATGGATTGGCAAGAAAGATAAAAAATAGGATTTAAAAACCTAAACTAGCTATGCTAACAAAAAGACACCATGGTAGGTTTAACCTCAAATACCACATAAATCTGAAACATTCTGGCTTATTTCCCCACCTAGAACCATCATTGCAGGGTGGGACCCTGCTTTTATATATAATAAAAGCCTTATTTACTATATAAAAATACTTCCACCTTATTAGGAAAAGATGGAACTCTGTAAGAAAAATGGACAAGGAATAGAAACACACTTCACAGAAAAAAAAAAAAAAGAAACAGCCAGTAATGTGGAAGAGTGAAGAAATACAGATTCTGGAGCTAGACTGTTTGAGCTCAAACCGTGGTTTGGTCACTTTCTAGCTGTGTGGACTTTGGCCAATTATTTTACTTCTCTGTGCCTCAAGTCCTCCTATGCAAAGTGAGGAGAGGGACAGGACATACCTCACAGACCTGTTCTGAGGATTAGATGAAATACTATATGAAAGGTGTTCGGGAAGGGCCCAGCACATGGGAAGTACCCAGCAAATGCCAGCTATTATTACTCTACTTATTATTGCTATTATCATTATACGAAAAGATGTTTTGATCTTGCTTAGAATCAAAGAAATGAAAATAGGAACGAAGACACCATTTTTATGCCAGTCAGACTGGCAAGAAAGAAGCCAGTGAACAGAACCTATGACTAGTAGGGGATGGAGGAGCAGGTGCTTCAACAGACATCGGCCGGAGTGAGAACGGATTCCCCATTCTGGAGGGGATTCTGCAAAGATCTGTCAAAATGCTTAAAAAGCATGTATATCCTTTGATACAAATTCTACTTTAGGAGTTTGTCCCAGAGAAATAGTTGAACAAGATGAATATACCAGGTTATCTCAATATTATTTATTTATTTATTTATTTTTATTATTTTTAAGTCAGCTCTACACCAAACACGGGGCTTGAACTCATGGCCTCGGGATCAAGAGTCACATGCTCCACCAACTGAGCCACCCAGGCATTCCCAGGTTATCTCAATATTAATTCACAACAGAAAACTGCGACTAACTTTAAGTTGCCAGTGTCTCAAATAACTGACACTGAATCACCGTACATGGAATTCTATGCAACCATTATAGTGATGTTGTAAGATTATACTTAGAGACCTGCAACTCTGCCTATGGTATATATTTTTTAATTTATTAAAATGTTTTTTATTTTTGAGAGAGAGAAAGAGACAGAGACAAAGCACAAGCCGGGGAGGGGCAGAGAGAAGGAGACACAGAATCTGAAGCAGGATCCAGGCTCTGAGCTGTCAGCACAGAAGCCAACGCAGGGCCTGAACTCATGAACTGCAAGATCATGACCTGAGCCAAAGTTGGACACTCAAGAGACTGAGCCACCCAGGTGCTCCTGCCTATGGTATATTTTTAAGTGGAAAAAAAAATCAGATCACAGAAGATGATGGATAATATGACCCAAACCATTTACTGGACTCCAAGTCTGACATGATCTGGCACCCCTATTGCTCTGTCCTAACCTCCTACACTTTCCTGCTCATTCAGCTCTGGCCTACTGGGCCCTCATGGGGTTTTTCAAATACACCAGCCTCACTCCCACCTCAGGGTTTTTGCACTTCTCTCAACCTAGAAGGTTTTGGTCTAGATCGTTCTGTGGCTAGCTTCCTCACTTCATTCAGCCCTGTGCTGACAGCACCTTCTCAGAGAGACCTTGCCTGACCACTCTACTGAAACGCTGCACTGCCCCCCCCCATCCTCCTCCCTGTCCTGCCTCTACCCCTTACCCGTGCTTTCTTGTCTTCATAGCATCCACCACTAAATACATGTATTTGTTTGTTGTCCTCCTTCTGATACTAGGTTGTAACTTCCACACAGGAAGTCCCCAACAAGCATCTGGTGACTGACTGAAGAATATATATCTACACAGACAAGGAGAATATTCACTACATTTTTTTTTATGGTGGTTAATCTCTGGATGAAAGATGTTACATCTATTTTCTTTTCCATACTTTTCTGGAAATTTTACAATTAATACAGAATACTTCTAGACTCAGAAAACAATAAAACCATCTCTGTTTTGAAAAACAAATTTTATCTTTCTAATTTTGTTTGATCTACACTTGTTTTAAAAGCAATTTGAGGGGGGCCTTGGTGGCTCAGTCGGTTAAGTGTTGGACTCTTGATTTTGGCTCAGGTCATGATCTCATGGTTTGTGAGATCAAGCCGTGTTGGGCTTCACGTTGACAGCACGGAGCTTGCTTGGCATTCTCTGTCTCCTGTCTCTCTTCCCCTCCCTCCACTTGTGTGCTTGCTCTCTTTCTCTCTCAAAATTAATAAACATTAAAGAAATAAAAATAAATAAAAACAATTTGAAGAAAGAAATTCATTCCCTTCAATTTGATATTTGGGGTTAGCAGGAGATATGTTTTCTGTATGACTGAAGAATACAGCCCAGGATTTACGACTGCCTTGAATAATGCTCAGATGGCAATAACTAAATACTGATCGTGCAGTTTTCATGCAAGACAGACAGACACACACACACACGTACACACTCACACAAAAACTAAAAAAAAAACTAAAATCACAACAAAACCAAATCAGAATGCGAACATTGTTACCAGTGGCAGGCTCGCACGGAACTGGTGTGTAGTATTTGGAGTATACTTCATCTTTTGGCCGATCAGGAAACACGTAGATAAGGTAATTCAGGTCCCCCAAGCGGTCAGCCAGGGACCGGATGGAGAAGTCTCTGGTGGTAAAAGGCATCAGATTCCAAAACATTCTTTCCTCTAGAGCAATAAACAGAATAGTCATATTCTAAAACATGATTTCTGAACAGGGAATCTTAAAACATCCAAATATGCTATCAATTAAAGACTCTCCGTTAAAACTGTCCCAATAAAGATCACCATTTAAAAATAACCACAGGTTGGGGCGCCTAGGTGGCTCAGTCGGTTAAGTGTCTGACTTTGGCTCAGGTCATGATCTCACGGTTCATGGGTTCGAGCCCCGCGTCGGGCTCTGTGCTGACAGCTAGCTCAGAGCCTGGAGCCTGTCTTCGGATTCTGTGTCTCCCTCTCTCTCGAACCCTCCCCTGCTGGCGCTGTCTCTCTCTCTCTCTCTCAAAAATAAATAAAAAACATTAAAAAAAATAACCACAGGTTGTATTGTAGCTCAAGTCGTTTATCAAAGCCATGGGGGAAATAAGCAGGTAATGCATGTGGCACTTCCTTAGAGATCCAATGATCTCAGGTAGTTTCAAGTTCAAATGGTTTTTCGGTCCCCTTGTAGAAGAAATAGTTCTTATTGACTCCGATCCTTGACTGCTGTACAAAAGCATCTGAGTGAGACAGGAAGCCTGCCCATAGCCAGAGGCTGCACGAGAGCTGGGAAAAGCTGTGAATATCTTTAAGTCGCAAAAAAACTAGCGAGTTACTCTTATCTTATTTTGAGGATCAGAGGAAAAAACTGTTCTTGGGTGGCAATAATCCATGGCCTTGCCTTTATGCGGATTAGGACAAAGGAATAATTAAAATGACTCCAATTCATCCAAGTAATTCTTCACTGAAATAAGCTCGGGGTTGAATAAGAGGGCAGACATTTCAAAAGGGACGCAGCTGAGACTGCGGACAGAGTGCTGCATTACAGGTAGCCGTGTCAGGGTTACAGTTTTGTTTCTCAAAATTAGTAACTGTGTTTCCCATGACAGGATTCCACGAGGGCTGCCTCACGGTGACACCTTTGCGCTCCCTTCCTCAGAGCTGTGACCCCATCACGAATCACGAATATTCAATAAACCATTTGTTAAAGTAATTCTGCAACAGAAGCAGCTAGCTAGAGCCAAGATAGGTTTTAAAAAGGGAGGAACTCACGAGAATCAAACTTCCAAGCAATGGTGATGCCACCAATTTCAGAGTCGCTGAATCTCAGCAGGAAGGTCCCATCAGGCTTGTTAATGAGTAGGTCATGGGCCTGTTGCTTGTTCACGAAACCCAAAATAGCCCTGGATTGCAAACCAAAGGAGCAGAGGCAGAGTGTGATGTTTTAACAGAGGAAAGAAGAGCTTCGAACTCTATTGCTGACTTAGGAAATAAGGATTCTCACCCATCATTCCAATGAGGCTTGAGATGTTTTTTTAACACTTCCATCACACCATCAAACCACTGCCAGAAAGTGTAATTTCGTCCTGGTAAATTCTCCTGGTTGGAGATACAACAGTGAACACAAGAAGGCCAAGAGTGCCTGCATATACTTTAACTGAAAAAAATCAAGTGGAAAAAAAACATCTACACTGGCAGAATCGTACAAATACACATGCCTGTCCGAGTTTTACCAAATGGTCCTACAATCAAAAAGCTGAATAGAGAGGAGGAAAGAAGGGGGAAAAACAACAGAGTGATTACCAACACCCAGTGGACCCCTGCTATAAACACCTTCACCTGGGTCTGAACTGACTTTCTTTGCTGCTTTTGAATTTGTTCATTTAAAACACCTGGGGAGTAGGGGGAGGTTGTATGCAAAGAAACAAAAGTTGGATTTAAAGTCAACGACGTGGGGCGCCTGGGTGGCCCAGTCAGTTGAGCGTAGGACTTCAGTTTAAGTCATGATCTCATGGCTCATGAGTTCAAGCCCCATGTTGGGCTCACAGCTGTTCACAGCTGTCAGTGCAGAGCCCGCTTCAGATCCTCTGTCCGCCCCCCGTTCCGTCCTATCCCTGCTTGCACTCTCTCAAAAACAAAACATTAAAAAAAAAAAAAAATATATATATATATATATATATACACATATATATACATATATATAAAGTCAAAGATGTGACAGGTGACATCTGAATTCCCCGATGCTAGAGAAGTTTCCTCTACCAGAATTCCTTTTTGTGGGCTGAGGGTCCCAGGGGAGCACAGCTTTGCAGGCTCACACAGCAGGGAGCACCAGCAAGTCCATGGGAAAGAGCCATGGACTTCTGATCACAAAAGCTTTACTTCTTGTGAGATACGTTATCTTTTGCTTTGCTCTGTTTCCTTTATAAAGGAAAAAACTGCACTAGCCGCACACAAAGCCCAGCTTACTTAAATATTCAAAGATCTAGTTTTCTACATAAAAAAGCTATGTGCTTATCCATCTATTCAGAAACTTCTGATTACGTTGGGCACATTTTATTAACATCATGAGAACAAGTGCCCCGGGCAGGAAGACTCTGTAAGGCATCTGGTTGGGAAGGACTGATCTCATGGTAGCTGGTGGCCGGTCCCTTACCCTGTTGAACTGGGACCAGGACACGGACATGCCATTATAGTCTTCAAGGTGGCTGCTGCTGCTGTTGAACAGCTTCTGAGCCAGGAACACGAGGTTCTCCTTGGTCAGGCCCCGGTTGCTCTGCACTTCGGCCTTGAATTTCATGTTGAGCGCCTCACACAGCTGCGGCCACAGCACTTTGTCGGGCACGGCGAATGGCACCCTGCCCTGAGAGGGAGAGAAGCCAGGATCTTAGGTGAAAACAGTTGCATGATTTATTCACTCCACCCACAAAACAAAAACAAAAATGTAGTTACACACATTCGCCTTGCTGAGCCTGGGGATAAATTCTAACTTTTAGGGCATACGCAGTTCTGTGAGATTCAGAAGGTTCCATTTTGCCTTCTTCACACACAGCCTAGAAGGTAACCCCACACTATCCATGGTGTTCCGTAAATGAGCTGCTGAACGTACAGTTTAACCCTATGTTCGAGGGGCCACAGAAACAAAATGGTGTACGTTGTAAAACCCATGGGAACAGAGGTCTGAAAGACTGGTTCTCTAAGTGCAGACAGACAGAATATGTGTGTGCTCACTCATGTGTGGGTGCAGGTGTGATCTTTGCCCTTAAACTTCAGCTCAAAGTGAAAACATTTCATGTGGAAGAATGAAAACTGAGTTGGACCACTTTGAGAAACAGGTTATAATATGAATTCTTAATAAACTTTTTTCATTCCATTCAGCCATAGTACCTCATCTTCTTTTTTCATTATTACAAAGAATTTTTTTGAATTGGCAATTCCTTCACAGGATATAAAATTTAAAAAGCATGGAAGGGTATCTGAGGAAGTCACTTTTTAAATCTGTGTCCCCCCCCTGCAGGCTCAGAGCATGCAATCTAGTTTATTGTGTATGCCTCCAAAGATATTGTATGCATACCAGGAAACACACATTTTTCCTTTAAAAAACTATAAATAGTAGCATAAAATCCACATGTTCTGCATCTCCCTTTTGTTCACTTACTTCTATCTCAGCAAGACCTTACTTACATCGGCACATTAAAGAAATTTCTTTTTGTGGCTGCTAAATACCCCACGGTCTGGAAGAACAATACGATATTTAACCAGGCCGACACAGACGGACATCTGTGTGTCAGCCTAGTAATCTTTAGCTATGACAAACAATGCTGCAATGTACGTATGTCATTTGACACACATGCAAATATATCTGTAGAATAAATCCTCACAGGTATATATTTATTTTTAAACAGCATGAGATGTATGCCAGTCATGAACACAACTGAAAATGTTAAAAATGCTTATTTATTTAGGCCTTGCCTAAATACATTTAGGCAATTTATTTAGTAACAACATGACATGCTGCAAGAGAGGTCGAAGTCACATGGGGAGTGAGCTCAGTGGGCAGGCAGGGAGGGGAACGAGAGAACAGACACACTTCTATCCAGGAGGCTTATTAGAACACGATGCAGGCAGGGAGTTTTGAGAGGAGACTCAAACTCAAGATTTGTAGAACGGGCATGGTAGGATTTCTGCTAAAAACCTCACGTTTGCAGCAAAAATATTGTTCTCTAAAGAGGACCATTGAGAGAACTCAGTGAGACTCTTCACATTGGAATCATGTTAGACAAGCATGTACTTTGACTTCCTGAATACCTACCATACGGACAACTCTCTACCATAAATGTACACCACCTACAACTTTTCCTGATGAAATGTTCTGAAAATGCTCAACAAGAACACATTAGCAGTTTTCAGATAGAATTGGATGTATACATCCACAAAACCATATTCATTCCCTTAGATAAAGCATCTCGTTCTTAGACTTGGGATGAATCACATAACCTAAAATTTGGAGAACACACTGAATGGCACCCTCATTTATTGGAGGGAGTTGACAGGAAGCAACTGCTAAGCTAAAGTAACCTTCTGAGAGGTCTAACTTCTGGAAGGGAAACTGGGAGTCCCAAATTCCATTCATGGTCTCACCCAAAGATACAAAATAATATTTACTAAGTATCGACTATATGACAAGCATTTTGTATTTTGTATGTTACCTAATTTCATTTATTTTTTTTTCTTAAGTAAACTCTATGCCCAACATGGGGCTTGAACTCATGATCCTAAGATCATGATGTGCATGTTCTACTGATGGAGTCAGCCAAGAGCCTCTGAATGTTATCTAATTTCATCTTCCTAACAGTGCTATGAAGCATTATTATCCCTGTGGTGCAGACACTTTGGGAAACTTAGGCTCAAAGAGGGAAAGTGAATTCCCCATGGTCACAACAGGAGGAAACGGTAAGGCGTGAGTTCAACCCTTGGCTGGACTCCAAGCCCATGCTCTTTCTATTCTCCACATACTCTCTACCTCCCACTACAAAAAAGTGCAATTTTCTACGCTTTTCTGGGGGAGAACACATAAAAGAGATTCATGACACCAGCATCAAGATCTTAAGACCCACAGGTTGGCGGGATCCACTCACAGGCTCTGCAAAAGCATTGTCCCAAAGAACAGTGGCTGTTGCATTGTTGTCCTGGCTGCCATGGACAATCACCACCACCGGGAGGGACAGGGTCTAGAAAGACAAAGGAAAAGAAAAGGCTGAGCATCAAGAGCGATACTCCTCTCTTTTGTTTTTCCCTATCACAACATATTCATTCTCTCTTCAAGTTTTAGTAAATGTCACCTGCGAATACAGAATCTCAATGGCTCCAAGAATCACAGGACTCTTCACAATGGTGCAATCTTAAGAGATTTTCGATATTTTATTTTTTTAATGTTTATTTTTTAAGTTTATTTTTTAAAGGTTAAAAAAAAAATTTAATGTTTATTTATTTTTGAGAGAAACAGAGCCGAATGGGAGAGGGGAAGAGAGAGAGGGAGACACAGAATCTGAAGCAGGCTCCAGGCTCTGAGTTCTCAGCACAGAGGCTGACGTGGAGCTCGAACTCACGAACTGCAAGTTCATGACCTTGTAGTCGGACACTTAACTGACTGAGCCCCCTAGGTGCCCCTTAAGTTTACTTATTTATTTTGAGAGAGAGAGAGAGAGAGAGAGAGAGAATATGCAAGCAGGGAAGGGGCAGAGAGAGGGAGAGAGAGAATCCTAAGCAGGCTCCACACTGTCAGCGCAGAGCCTGACATCAAGAGCTGGACACTTAACCAACTGAGCCACCAAGGCACCCCAATGTTTATTTATTTTTGAGAGGGAGAGTGTGTGTGCGAGCAGGGAAAGGGCAGAGAGAGGGAGACAGAGGATCTGAAGCGGGTTCTGTGCTGATAGCAGAGAGCCTGATGTGGGGGGCAAATTCACAAACCCTGAGATCATGACCTGAGCCTAAGGTGGATGTTTAGCTGACTGAGCCACCCAGGCACCCTAAGATTTTAGACCCTTTAAATTTTTTTAATGTATTTATTTATTTTTGAGAGAGAGAGACAGCATGAGGAGGGGAGGGTCAGAGAGAGATGGAGACACAGAATCCGAAGACACGCTCCAGGCTCTGAACTAGCTGTCAGCACAGAGCCCGACGCAGGGCTCGCACCCACGAACCGTGAGATCATGACCCGAGCCGAAGTCAGATGCCTACCAATGAGCCACGCGGGCGTACCGATTTTAGACACTTTAAAAGAGATGTTGCTATGACTTCCCTCATCTGAGGAATTTAAGATGCAAAACAGATGAACATAAGGGAAGGGAAGCAAAAATAATATAAAAACAGGGAGGGGGACAAAACATAAAAGACTCTTAAAAATAGAGAACAAACAGAGGGTTGCTGGAGGAGTTGTGGGAGCGAGATGGTCTAAATGGGAAAGGGGCACTAAGGAATCTACTCCTGAAATCACTGTTGCCCCATATGCTAACTAGCTTGGATGTAAATTAAATAAATTAATTAAAATAAGTAAATAAAAGAGATGTTGCTTGGATATTTCTGAAGGATGCAGGAAATATCTTAAATGGAGAACAAGAGAGAAAAGACAAAGAATACAGAGACATTTCTAGGAAAAGAGAGCAAGTAACAAATGTCTAAAACTTATTAAAACTGTTACTCAAATTCATCTGGAGTGATGTTTCTCTTGATTCATTCCTACCTATTTCTCCAGCTATTTCAGTTTGTTATTACTTATTACTGTAGATCTTAAAAGAATCTAAGAGATACAGTTTTAAGGATGAAGTCTCCCCATTCTGTTCACTGACAGTAAAGACACTATGTGATCAAAACAACTCACTCACACACACACACATACACACACACACACACCCCCACACCCACACAGCTCAGGAAGGGCTTTACCTTGACTTGAAAAACCAGCTCATTTCCACCAACACTGAACTGTGATTCAAACAGGATTGTAAATTTTTCTTCTGTCACTGACTCTGCTCCACGACGGTCAGATCTCTTAATTCGTTTCAGGGACTGCAAAGGAGAGAAGTAAGAGGATAAAGCCCTCAAACAACCAAGGAAAACGTGTTCTTCCCCTTCTCCTGTCCTCACCATGTTCCGGAAATGTGCGCTGAGGGTGCCGGTGGCCTGGTGGTACTCCATCACACAGCAGTTGTTCAGGATCTCTCCACTGTAGTCGCTACAGAGAAGAGAGAAACTTGACTCTAAACCCACACAGCATCTCAGTAAACGTGGGGCAGATTATATGGGGGGGGGGCAATAAAGAACGTTGTAAAAACTGATGTAATTTAGAGGAAATGGTAGCTGCAAAAGTATACAAGAAATAAATACACATTAACATACAAAAATTTTCTTGGATGCATTCCTACTAAATGAAAGATAAGCATGAGTTTCTTTTCACAGAAGAAACTCCTTATATTGTTTCTTTGAGAGTCAGAAGAGCACAGTGGGGCTAACAGGGCTCGTATATAGAATGGCGGAGTCCAAGGTGCAGGCAAGGAAGCCCGAACACTTTGTTCCTATAGAAAGGACTGGAGAAAAGAGGCAGACATGGGGGAGGACACACGTACTTGCGGGTGTTCTCGTTCTTGAGCAGCGACTTGGCCTGCTGCTCACTGATGATGGTGGCCTTCACCTGGGGGGGGTTCATGTGCACGTTCAGCTTCCCGCCCACCAGCAGGCGCACCGTCGCTGCAAACTTGGTCTGGGTCTTCAGGACCTGAGGAGGCTGCTTCTCGATGATGAATGTGCTGCGGGGACACAAGTGACCACACCAGA
>JAQQST010001778.1:0-11746 GCA_028646485.1 Cryptoprocta ferox
CAGCAAGGCTGGCAGCAGCTGGAGCCACAGCAGCTGGAGCCACAGCAGGAGGGGCGGCAGCAGCTGGACACACAGCAGGTGGGGCGGCAGCAGGTGGTCCTGCAGCAGGTGGTCTGGCAGCAGGTGGGGCGGCAGCAAGGCTGGCAGCAGCTGGAGCCGCAGCAGCTGGAGCCACAACAGGAGTTGGCCATGGTGTCAGGGGATGGAGGTTCTGGGTGGGTTTCCAGATGAATGAGGTTCTCAAGTGTGATCTCTCTCTGCCCTCTGTTGCTTTTATACCCTGCTAAGGGCTACTATGACCATGTGCAGGATTCTTTTTATTATTTATCCTAATAGAAAATAAGTTTTAGTAAATTAGATAATTATGTTTATCTGGTAAATATTCCTATATATAGAAAAGGGCTCCACTTCCTTCTCCTGTTGTATCATGAGCTGATTTGGTTAAAACCAAGTGACTCAGCTCCCATATGTCTTCCCTTGTCTGATGTGTCTTCTAAAGTAGACCCATCCCATGACATTGGTTCATTGGATGTCACAAGTGTTAATTCTTCATTTATGTATTTAACTCCAGGATAATACGTTGAGAACAGATTTTATGGTGACTAAGTCTTCTGTCAAAGAGGTTAACAAGTCATAGGAAATGCTGGTAGGAAAGTAAGATGAAAGAGCCATCCTGGAGGGGAGACAGTCCCTAGTGCGCAGCAGGGAATGCTGATTCCTTTGGATTTAATGGATACTCAGTGAGGTACAAAGGATCCTAACAACGTTTCTATCTCTCTTATCTTACTGAATCTATTCAATTGAAAGTTATAATGCAGTGATTCACTACTTATAAATAGTAAAAAATCCATTGGTATGAATGGGTCCTTTTAAAAAGTATTAAATTATTATTGACATGTTCTTCAGAGATAGGGTATCATAAGGGTGTATTTTTCCTCTTATTTTGATGGGTAAGCATACTCAATACAATATGGATAATTGAATATTTTCTTGTATTCTGAGATGTTACCTCAAAAATATCTTTGAGGTGTTTTTCTTGATATAAATGAGATCTAAGGGGTTAAGCTTTAATCTGTGTCCTATGGGCACTTGAATAAGACAAACAAGACACATATGTAGGGGTTTGGCAAGCATATAGAATATTGTATAATAAATAACAATTATGTATTTCAATCTGTACACTTATGAAATATGAGATAATGCTAATAATTACTATTTTTTAGTGCATACTGTGTGTCAGGAATTTTCTGAGTCTTCTGTAATTGTTCTCTTGTTTATACTTCACAAGGACTCTAGGAGGTGGACACAGTTTTTCTTAATTCTTTAGACATGAAGTAACTGAGGCTTAGAGAGAGTGATGTTACACAGTCAGTAGGGAAGATGGTTCTCTCCTAGAATGTTCAAAGAAGTATGAGGAATAATAATCCCATGTCACTTCTCATACTGTATGATTTGTGTAAGTGTGCTCTCTCCCTTGTCATTTCAGCAAACTCTTGGTTGTACATAAATGTCTAGTCCAGATGCCAACTCATCGCTAATACCTTTCTCGACGTCTACCACATTAAGAATGAACCATTCGTTCCCTTTTGCTCCAAGATACTTGTTTGTGATCAAGGGTATCACACTCCCTCATAATTGGTTTATTTCTCCTTTCCCCCCAATCCTTCCATATACCCCATGGGGTCAGAGACTGTCTTATTCACATAGGGTGCCTAGCAATTGCTCTCACTGAATGTTAGTTGAGTAAATATGGGGTTTAATGAAAACATAGGGCATTTACTCACCCTTTATGATGCTATAGATAATCTAGATGGATGGAGAAAAGAACAAAGAGCATTCAGACACTGGGGATCTGATTGAACAAGGGGTTATTTTTGACTGATGGAGTAAATGACTTGTTTGGATGATATATGTAGGAATGTAAAGAAAAATAATACCCTTATTGCTACAATGAGGAGAATGTAAAGATATTCCTGAATTTCTACAAAGTAAGTGGTTATTTTATCATCACACAGTTGAGAGAAAGGTTGAGCAAATATCTAGGCTTTTAAAATATTATTTGGGTGGGAGTGGGTAAAGTGACGGGAAGCAGGAAGAAAGTTCACACTAGGTGGCTGCACACTAGGTATGAGATATGAATGACTGTCTAGGTTGGTGGCAGGGACGCAGTAAGGAAGAGAGTGATGCAATAGCATTTCAAAGAGAGTCAACCAGCATCACTTACAAAAGGGGCAATAGAGGAGGGCACTTGTTGGGATGAGCACTGGGTGTTGTATATAAGCCAATTTGACAATACAGTATATTTAAAAAATAAAATAAAACCTAAAGAAACACACAAAAAAAACAAAAACAAAAAAAAAACCAAAATGGGCAATAGTGGTAACAGGAGACCTCATTGTTAAGGAGGACTCATAATTTAATATTTTTAAATTGTATACAAATACATTTTACAATTAAGTTATGATAGTGGAAAGATAATCATTCATAAAAAAAGAAAATATATTTTAAAAACTCACCAGAAACAAAGTCAAAAGACAAATGACCAAATGAAAAAAAATACTTGCAACTTATACCAAAGACAGAGTCTATGACCTTAATATATAAAGCACTTATAAAATTCGAATAGAGAAAAGGCAAACGCCTGATGGAAAAATGAAATGATGATCTTTCTTCATCATATAAAGATGTCCAGTCTCATGCATACGAATAGAAATGAAATTATAAAGGAAGCCACTCTCACCTGTGAGATTGTCAAAAATTCAAAAATTGACAACATTCTCTAGTATCTAGAGATTATGTGGAAATTGGCCTGCTCATACCTTTCTTAGGAAGATTTGGCAATAATTAGTGGCATTATTCTTTGACTCAACGATCTAATTCTATAAATTATTCAAAACGTACTCAGGCAAAACTATGAAAAGATGTTATGCAAGATTATTCATAGCAGCGCTATTTGTAAAAACAAAATAACAAGAATAAGAACTAGACACAACCTGGGTGTCCTTCAGTAGGGTAGTGGTGAATAAGCTATGGTGTATCCTCATAATGGATCACTATTCAGCTGTAAAAAGGAATAAGGGATATCCCTATATGCTACTATGAAGTAATTTGCCGGATATATTGTTGAGATGACAAAGCAGACAGAGAGAAGGGTTGATCGTGCCCTACAATGTGTCTAAAAAAATAAGAGAACATACATAGAAATTGTATTTGCTGGGGCGCCTGGGTGGCTCAGTCGGTTAAGCGTCTGACTTCAGCTTAGGTCATGATCTCGTGGTTTGTAGGTTCGGGTCCTGTATCGGGCTCTGTGCTGACAGCTCAGAGCCTAGAGCCTGCCTCAGATTCTGTTTCCCTCTCTCTCTCCTCCTCCCCTGCTTGTGCTCTCTCAAAAATAAACTTAAAAAAATTTTTTAAAGAAAATCTATTTGCTTACATTACATTAATTTTTTAATATTAATGTGGTATGTATATACAATGGAATATTATTCAGCCATAAAAAAGAATGAAATCTTGCCATTTGCAAGGAGATGGATGGAGGTAGTAATATGCTAAGCTAAATAAATCAGTCAGAAAAAGACAAATACCATATTATTTCACTCATATGTGGGATTAAGCAACAAAACAAATAAGCAAAGGGGAACAAAAAGAGACAAATCTAGAGACAAACTATTAACTCTAGAGAACAAACTGATGGTTACTAGAGGGGATGGGGTGGGGGCGGTGGGAAGATAGGCAAAATAAGGAGTGCACTTGTGATGAGCACAGGGTAATGTGTGGAATTGTTGAATCACTATATGGTGCACCTGAAATTAATATAATGCTATATGTTAACTAATTGGAATTAAAAGAAAAATGTAAAAAATTACTGTTTAGGAAATTAAATGGTAAGCCACACACTGGAGAAAATACTTAACAGAGCAAATATCCCACAAAGGATTTATATATAGAACATATAGAGAACTCTTACCACTCAGTAATAAGATAAACAACCCAACATAAAATGGGCAAAAGATTTGAATAGACATTCACCAAAGAAAATGTATGGATGGAAAGTCAGCCCATGAAAGGAGTAATCATTAGGAAGGTTCACATTAAAACTACAATGAGATAACACCACACACACTCTAAAATGGTTGACATTAACGAGACTGACCTTACCAAGTTGTTGGTGTTAGTATGAAGCCATTAGAACTCTCACACAAGGAAGGAACATAAAATGGCACAGTCACTTTGTAAAACAGTTTGACAGTTTTTCAATGAGTTAAAGATACATGTACTATATGACCTTACTATTCCACCCCAAAGTACTTACCCCAGAGAAATGAAATCATATGAACAAAGGGAAATAGAAAGAGACAAACCAAAAAACAGACTCTTCACTATAGAGAACAGATAGTTACCAGAGGGGAGGTGGGTGGGGGGATGGGTGAAATAGTGCAAGGGATTAAGAATGTACTTATCTTGATGAGCACTGAGCAATATATGGAATTGTTGAATCACTGTATTGTATACCCAAAACTAATATAACACTGTGTATTAACTGCACTGGAATTAAAATTAAAAAAATAAAGTTAAAATGATATGTCCATACAAAGGCTTGTTTACAAATGTTCATGGAGACTTTATTTTTAATATAAAAAAATGTGGGAACAACCCAACTGTCCACCCACAGGTGAATAGATAAACAAATGTGGGTCTCTTCATACAGTGAAAGACCTCTCAGTCATAAAAAAAAAAATGAACTAGTGATGCACATGACAAAATGAATTTCAATATAATTATGCTATGGCCAAGCAAGATAGAGTACATAATGGTAGGATTCTATTATATTCTAGATAATGGAAACAAACTTATAGTGACAGCAGATCTGTAGTTGTCTGGGGGAAGAGTATGGGAAGGAATTACAGAAGGGGTGATAGATGTTCATTATCTTGATGTTGATTACATCAATATATCAAAACATCAAATTGTATACTTAAATGCGATTTTTGTATGTCAATTGGACCTTAATAAAGCTGAGAAGAAAAGAAAAAATAATGGAAGTATCAACCATAATTTGTTTAAGTTTACTTATTTTTTGAGAGAGGGAGAGAGAGGGAGAGCAGAAGAGAAAGGGAGAGAGAGGCAGAGAGGGAAAATCCCAAGTAGGCTCTGCGCTGTCAGTGCAGAGCGTGATGTGGGGCTCAAACTTACAAACTGTGAGATCATGACACTAAGTGTCAACAAGGAAATTGGATAACCTCTGCAAACCGAGAGGGTTCAGGGAAATTTGGGGACTCAAAACCTTCAAGTGCATCAATCCAGATGTCCCCATCTCCTATCTCAGGGTCCCCACCCCTCCCAACTAGGGCCCTGACCTTGGCATAGCATAACTGCCTGGACTGAGTGAACAACCAGCTGACTGGAGCTCTGCTCCTCCTATGGTGACATCCTATCCTTGGTCCTCAGCTTTATTTGCCCTCTAACTGCAGGAGATGAGAGTCTGCCAATGAAATTTCTGGCTTTTACATCTGTCCTTTAATCTCTGATTTATCACCCTCAGTCTTTCATTATGTTTTTCCAAATTGTCAATTGCTCCCAGCTACATTCAACTTCACTCTGCTTATAATTACTATTAACTGCTTTCAGAGATACATAATATGGAAAAGATGTTCCAGGGAGCATTAACTGCTTACAGGTTTTCCAAAAAAGTTTTTCTCTGATATTTATCCAAGAATTCCAAGAATATCTATTTTATCTAAGAACTTAAGAGATCTGCCAGTGAAACTGAACCCATGACTATGTAAGATTGACAAAGCCGTGTTGTGTTGTCTGTCCTACATGTGTACATACCATATGGTTGTCCAGACAGCATAGAAAGTCTTAAAGAAGAATACTATCACGCTGACTTCATACAGGAAAGAGATGATTTATTTTGGCATAGAGTTATAACATAGGAAAATTGGGGGGAATAAGAATTATAAAAGAGAATCTATTGGACAATTAAGAGAGAGACTATAAAAATATGTAATGTAGAAATACTGAAATCAAACTTCAGCTCCTTGAACTTGATGAGCTGGTGCCCAAAAGTTAAGGAGAATTTGGGAAGAATTGGTCACTACAACAATTGGTATGTTGCAAGAAAATTCACACTTGGATGAAAGGGGGAGATCCAGAAGCAGAATTTGGACTGAGGTTAGAACGTGCTCACAGAGTCAGTGGGATGGTGGTGGGCTCATTGGGATAATGAGACCCAATTCAGTTGAGCAACATCAACCCCACTCCATGTGTCCTGACGGTCAGCAGAAAAGGAGGGTCTACATCTGTGGGGCAGAGGTAAGTGGAGATGGTGGTCACAGGGCAGGGAGCTCAGCAGCAAGAGGAGGCACAACACATGGGGCGGGGGCAGGTGGAGATGACACAGGTGGGGCGATAGCAAGTGGTGTGGCAGGAGACCCGGCCACAGACTGGGCGCAGGCAGCAGGAGGGGCAGCAGCAGGAGGGGCGGCAGCAGCTGGAGCCGCAGCAGCTGGAGCCACAGCAGTTGGAGCCACAGCAAGAGGGACGACAGCAGCTAGAAATGCAGCAGGAGGGGCGGCAACAAGGCTGGCAGCAGCTGGAGCCACAGCAGCTGGAGCCACAGCAGGAGGGGCGGCAGCAGCTGGACACACAGCAGGTGGGGCGGCAGCAGGTGGTCCTGCAGCAGGTGGTCTGGCAGCAGGTGGGGCGGCAGCAAGGCTGGCAGCAGCTGGAGCCACAGCAGCCAGAACCGCAGCCCTGGTCAGAGCAAACGGAACCACAGCAGGAGCTGACCATGGTGTCAGTGGAAGGATTGGGGTTCCACGAGTAGGTATGAGTGGGTTTCCACAAGGGTGGTTTCTTGAGTTTGAATGTCTCCTTACCTCTGTCCCCTTTTATACCCTGCTAAGTAGCTGATGTTACCATGAGCAACACTCTTGTTTTTCCTACCAGGAAATCAATTAGTATTACTAAGTTGATAATTGTGTTTATCAGGTTAAATATGCCGATATCTAGGAAAAGCATCATTTCCCTTTTTCTGCAGTGTTGTGATTCATTGAATCTTGTTAAGCCATATAAAACCACTTTTGCATTTTATTTCTGTCTAATGTGTCTTCTAAGTTGGAACTGTCACAGGATATTCTATTACTGAGTTTTTCCCTGTGTCCTGTTTCCATGTACAACTCAGCAATAATATCTTGTTTTCTTTTAATTCCAGTATAGTTAACATACTAGTTTCAGGTGTACAATATAGTGATTCAGCAGTTCCATACATCACCCAGTGCTCATCACATGTGCACTGTTTAATCCCCATCACCTGTTTCACCCAGTGATGAGTTTTTCCTCCTATTTCCTTACCAGTAGTACTCCACCTGACAGTGGCATGCATTTTTTCCACTTTGACAAAAGAAAAAAAAAAAAGGTGGGGTCGGGGGAGATTTGACATTGTGCTAGCTATCTTCAAAATGTGATAATGGATTTAATTCCTTTTCTTTTCCATGATTATATTTTGAGAATGGCTGTCACAATGCCAATCTGTCTGGGTGTCTGTCTTTCTCTCTCTTTCTCTTTGGTCAAAGTGGGAACATACATGCCACCGTCAAGTGGAGAACTCATAAGGAAAGAGGAGGAAAGACTCATCACTGGGGATACTTGTGTACAATGGATGTGGAGGGCTGGACTGTGTTTCCTGGTTGATTGGTGAGTCAAGGGGTCACAAAAGACATTCCAATCTCATGTGATGACTCTACCTCAAGACGTAGCTTTGACTCATTCCTTTTTGATGAAAGAACCATTTTCAGAAATGAACTTTTTCCTTCAGGAATCTTCTCCACATATGCTAAAGGTGAATGGGTTTGAGCTATCTTTTGATTGGCCAACATACGCAATGGATTCTGCATTATATTGGAGGTTTTAATTTAAAACCTCTTCTTCTTGTGCTCTTTCAATAATTCAAATTCAAGTCTTTCTGCTTAAAGAGGATATAAACAGATAAGCCTTGCTGTTTGTCCTGCAGGCATTTAAGTATGCTATATTGAAAGGCAAGGTTTTGGGAAATATTCAAAGCATCAAAGAAATTAGTGCCCAAAACAAGCATTATGTATTTAGGACTCATGTACTTACAGTAAAAAATACATACTACGGGGAGATACTATTCGTGAGTACTTACCATGTGCCAGATAGTCTGCTGAATGCTTTGTAATTATTGTGTTGATTTTTCTTCTCCAAGAACCCATGAAGTACTCATTATTCTCAGTTCACATAGACTTGTGTTAAGGTTATTAAGTTATGAGGTGTAAACAATACTAATTCCATACCTTTCTGCTGTTACGCCTCCCTAGAAAGTACATTCTCCCACATCAACTCAGCAATTTCTTATTCTCTCTTTAAGTTCCAGCCCAGATGGCTCCTCCTCTCTCATGTCCTTGACCTTTAATTTTTTTTAAACTTCATCTGCTCCTCCTTTATGCTTGCTGTCACATTATGGAACCCTCAGACTTCTCACATCTAATGTAACCTCAATGTGATTCTCTGTCTCCAGCTGGATGGTAAACACCTGAGGTGAACACTTGACCCATAGGTTTATTTTCATCATGCATGGAACAGAGTCATCATCAGTGGCTTAAAAAAAATAATATCCAGGAATCACTTTTTAAATTTAAATGTTTTGCAATTCTGTAAAGTATTTATGGTCCTAAAATAAATTCTACAAAGTGAGGCATGTTTAAGGAAGTCCTGTTATTTCTATTCCCTCCCTCCCCCTTAGAGAATCATTTTTATAATCTAAGGTTTTCCCTCTCGTTGCTATTTTAAACGCAAGTGTTGTATCTTGTACAACTAGGAGATACTAGTTGTATCTCCTTTGTTTCTTAGATAAATGGTTGCACACTGATATGCTTAGCTCCAACTTGCTTTGCTTCTCTTAAACATTTATCACAGATTATTTCAGAGTACTATGTATGTTCCGATATTCTTCATTTCATTTTCAGCCACAAAGTAGCCCATTTTGTTGCCATAATATGATTTATTTAGTCAGTCCCTTATGATGGACATTTGGGTTGTTTTCAGGCTTTCACTGTTAAAATAATACTGTGCACTTGAAAACAGGAAGTATCTTTTTTATCTTGGGGGTTGTGAATTTGATGCATATCTGTAAGATCTATCTACCTTATTAGTTACATGTAGTTAATTTCATGTTCTTATTAATTTTTTCTTGACGTGTTCTCTCCTTAAGTACACAGTGTTTTAGTCTTTGATGATTGGACTGTATCTTTTTTACTCTCGCATTGCCTTCTATTTATGAAATTTGGCTTTCTAGTTAAATTTTCATTGCAGCCTTTACCATAATAAAATATCCCAGTTTGTCTCCACTAATGCTTTTTGGTGTAAATCTAATTTGTTTGGTATCAAAATTGTGACTTTTATATCTTTTGTATCTTCCTTCATTTCATTTTTCAAAATTGCTTTAGAAATTCTAGGTCCTTAATGTTTGCACATAAATTTTAAAAATCAGCTTCTAAACATCTACTAAAAAGTCTCCTGAAATTTTTGATTGGTATTGCATTTAAATTTTAGATTGACTGCAGGAGAATCAACATTTTTCCCTCTTTTCATCTGTGTTTAATATGTATTTAATTCATCCATTGACTTGTTAATTTCAATGATGCTTTCATTTCTTTTTTTATAATTGAAAAATTAATTTTATTTAATTTTAATTAATTTATTTAAATTCAAGTTTGATAACGTACAGTGAAGTATTGGTTTCAGGAATAGAGCCCAGTGATTCATAACTTACGTATAACACCCGACGTGAGGCTCAATTTCAAAAACTGTGAGGTCATGACCTGAACCAAAATCAAGAGTTGGACACTTAACCAACTGAGCCACCCAGGTGCCTCTAAAATAAAGTTAATTTATACTGATATAAATCTTATGTCCTCGTCAAATTTACTTACTGGTTTCAGGAGTTGTTGTAGTGTGGGAGTCCAACCTTCTGTCAGTTCCTACCCCAAATGAGTAACTGATGATTAGCACCATTCTGTTCCTCAACAGTGAACCTGTCCCTCTATCTCCCTCTCCTCACTGGGCGGTCTTAGTGTGGCTCTAGGTTTGAAGGGTAGGGTACATCATTAGTATAACTGTCCTTTTGGGAACCATGTTCCCATTTGTATTACAGATATTTTCATCTAAAGAAGGGCTTCAAAGCTCAATCTTATTTGTGCAAATAAAAGTACAGAGAAAAGATATTGTGTAAAAACCTGAGTGGGCAAATGTATAGAAAAACATTTAAAAGTAAATACATCAACTTTACTAGAATATCTGCTCCATTACTATGGAGAACTTTCTGGGTGTTGGTCTCTGCTATTACTCTAGTATCTTTTTTTAAAATATTTTTATATATTTTTGAGAGAAAGAGGGAGGGGCAGAGAGAGAGGGGGACAGAATTTCTGAAGCAGGCTCTGCACTGACAACAGAGAGACTGATGTGGGGCTCAAACTCACAAACCATGAGATCATGACCTGAGCTGTAATTGGACACTTAACCAACTGAGTTACTCATGAGCCCCTCTAGTATTCTTAACTGTGCCTCCCATTTAATAAATGCTCGATAAATACTCTTTGGATGAGTGAATGAAGAAATTGGCATTTGGAAGAGTCAATGAAAGCAGACCCACTTTTCAGTGAAAGCACTGGGCCCCTGTTTCTCCATGGAAGCAATTGACAGGAACTCGGGAAAACCCTCTTATGTGGTCATGCCGTCAGCAATTGCTACAGTTTCCACCAAACATGTCATCTTATCAAGGGTGTGGTTTGCTCATCTAGGGTACCTGCCTATCCCTTGAATGCATGAGGATCTGAAATTTCTCTATCAATAGAAAAAATGAGACATGGCTGAGGTCCTATTGCAAATTGAGTCAAAGTCAGTGCACATTTGATTGGCTGCATGGATGACACCGGTGTCATTGAATACAAGTCTGAATATAAACTTGCATACTGTGCTGAACAACATGTTGGACAGCTACAGTGGCTGGTGTGATTCATGAAACATGTGTTGTGTTCTTTTTACTTTTACGTATTTCACAGTTCTCCAAATTTCTGGTTTTCACTTTTTTTATTTTCCTAGGACAGGTTCATAGTTAGGTTATTTGCCTAGGAAATAAGGAAGCACATAAGAAAGAATCAGGCAGTGAACAATGGAACCTGACTTTTCCCGAGACAAGACTATATTGTGTATCCTGCAGGTAGGTGTAGGTCAAACACATTTGCCTACAAGCTGAAGACAGAATCTTACAGGAGCAACAATCACACTGAATTGTTAATGCAGGGAAGTATAACTTTATTTTGGTACAGAAATAGATGAGGTTACAGAAAAGGCCCAAAAAAGGGAAGTTATGAGAATGATGTCACCAATTGTCAGGCTGAAGGGTAAAATCTGTTACTGAGTAAGTGCTCTGGGCCATATCCATCTTCTTCAACAGCATGACCTGGTTCTTCAGTGGAATCAAGGCCCAATTCAGTTGAACAACATCATTTCCACTCCGTGTGTCCTAGCAACACAAAAGGAAGGTCTATAAATGTGGGGCAGAGGTAAGCAGAGAGGTCACAGAGGAGGGGGCTCAGCAGCAAGAGGAGGCACAGCACATGGGGCGGGGGCAGGTGGAGATGACACAGGTGGGGCGATAGCAAGTGGTGTGGCAGGAGACCCGGCCACAGACTGGGCGCAGGCAGCAGGAGGGGCAGCAGCAGGA
>JAQQST010001779.1:0-11735 GCA_028646485.1 Cryptoprocta ferox
CTCCTACACTGTTGGTGGGAATGTAAACTGGTACAGCCGCTCTGGAAAACAGTGTGGCATTTCCTCAAAAAATTAACAACAGAACTCTCCTATGATCCAGCAGTAGCACTGCTAGAAATTTACCCAAGGGATACAGAAGTGCTGATGCATAGGGGCACATGGACCCCAATGTTCATAGCAGCAATTTCAACAATAGCCAAACCGTGGAAAGAGACTAAATGTCCATCAACTGATGAATGGATCAAGAAGATGTGGTTTATCTATACAATGGAATACTACATGGCAATGAGAAAGAATGAAATCTTGCCATTCAAAGCAATGTAGATGGAACTCGAGAGTGTTATGCTAAGTGAAATAAGTCAGGCAGAGAAGGACAGATACCATATGTTTTCACTCATATGTGGAATAGGAGGAACTTAACAAAGGACCATGGGGGAGGAGAAGAGGGGGAAATGGTTAAGTAGAGTGACGGTTGCAAACCATAAGAGAGATACTGAGTTCATCATACTGAGTTTAACATAAGTTAAATACTGAGAACAAACTGAGGGTCAATGGGGTCAATGAGGGTCAGGGTCAATGGGGGTCAATGGGGGTGTGGGAGAGGGGAAAAGGGGTGATGGGCGTGAAGGAAGGCACTTGTTGGGATGAGCACTGGGTATTATATGGAAACCAACTTGACAATAAACTATAAAAGAAAAAATAATTCAGATTACAAAATACTAGAAAAATTACTAGATATTGTAGGCTATAGGTACCAGGGTTCAGAAAAATGTTTGCCTGCTGTGTCAGTTATTAAAGGATACTCAATCCCACCTACTCTCCCCCAAAAATAAACTGGGGTCTGACTCCTGGACACTGTTTCCAGCTCTTTGAATGTTTACAAACAGATCAGGGCAATTACTGTTACCGAGCTCACAGAACTAAAAGATCATTAAGATGCAGCATCAAGACTTTCATTTAGGGAGGGACAAAACTTATCAAATGACCAAAGAATGTTTACTGAAAAAAAATTGTCAAGGACAGTTCTGCAAGTAGTATCAGTCTGTGAGTATGTCTTAGAAACAATCCTTTCAACCACAAACTTGCTCTCCCAGGGAATCAACGAACTGGAAGCTATTCAGAAAAGACTAACAATTAGGTTTCAGTCATTTTCCAAGGTCAAAGTAATTCCAACATTTGTTGGTATGGGTTAATACTTTTACTAATTGGGTAAAGGCCTTCCCCTACAAGACAGAAAAGGCACAAAAAGTAATAAAAATTCTGCTTTAGAAAATAATACCCAGGTTTGGCTTACCTAAAAATATACAAATTAATAATGGTAAATGACTGCCTTGACTCTTTGTCTAGTAGAACGGCTGGATCTTGAAAAAGTTTTACACCTCAAAATAAAGCAAATTATCTGCTTATACTTAGAAAAACTCTAAATAACACTGCACAAGCATTAGATGCTTTAAAAATAATTTTTTAAATTAAGTTAGGACCAAACTCTTGGAAATAGAGCCACCATTGATTACTTACTGCTCCTGCTTCTCCATCACCTGGGTTATGAGAGATTCCCTGACATATGTTGTTTGCAAAGTTAGGATCTCTCCTAAATTATTTGACAGGTTTGGAAACTATAGAAATTATCTTAAGATGCCATCTTGTTGGTCAGTATAATCTTTACTTTGTGTTTTTCTCTTTGTGTCTGCTAATATCTATGCCGCCTCATGCCTGCCCGCCTTCCTGTAAAACCATACCTGTGGGCCACTCTACCGACCCTTGGGTAGACTCTAACTGCTGTACCCCCACACCGTCCCTTATCAGTTTGAAGAAGCCAGAATGATCATCGTCCCTGTTCCTTAACAGCAGTTACAGGCCCTGTTCCAGGGGAGGAATGAAGACGGAAAGGGTTAGCATTAGACAGGGAGAGATACGGGACCTTCAGGGAGGCAGACTGCAGCTGCAAGTGGGAGACTAAAGAAACAGATGGGGTTTTCCCTTTATAAAATCCTTTATGAGCACCCTCCCCCGTTATCAAAGGCATAAGTGGGGGGATCTAAATGAGATAGACAACCTAACCCTAAGACAAGAGATGTGGGCCCTTGGCTTTACCTAACCACCTTACTCCACTGGGTCAGGGAGCCACTACCGTGAATCTGACCACAGATGCTCACCCCTTTAAACCCAGAAATGCAATATGGATAAAGGAGTAAAATGTCCACCTCTAAAACCCCTCTGGAGGGATCTGTTCACTGTCATTTTGTCCACCCCTACTGCAGTAAAGGTAGCCAAAGTGGGTCCCTGGATTTACTACAGCAGAGTGAAGCCAGCATCTTGAAACAGGGAGTGCATTCCTGATCCAGCAACACTGTGCAAGCTGACCATATGGAAGAAGCAATCTGCAACTCCAGAGGCTCCAAGAGACTGCAGCCCTGCTTTAGTTACTCCTGAAGCTAATTTACGCACGGCGGAAGCTTGAGGAATCAACGTTCCGATGAAGCAAGACTGTCCTTATTTTCTATATGTTTCCTCACTGTGATGCACTGTCAGGCCTTGTTTCTCACTATTACTGTGATTCTTGCTCTACTCTTTGCCATAGGATTGGCTGTGATTCTTGCTCTAATCTTTGCCATAGGATTGGCTGAGGCCGCCCTGGTCGGCTAGAAACGTGATGAGAGGTTTCTGTTAACACTCACCTTCCTTTTGTGGATAGGATACTTCGTTGGTACCAACATGGGAAAACAAGGGGCATCAGAGACTAGAAAATTAGATCGCCACAAACCTTATAGTAAAACGAAATACCCCAGTCCTACTACTGGGGCTTGGCTTCTCGAAAGCTCAGTTATTGAGAAAAACTGTCTTGCCTAGTGGGGAAAAAGTTCATTGTCGTCTCTGTTAAAAACTTAACATGCCTAGGCCAAGGATTTTATAACTCAACTGCCCAGAAAACCCAATGGTGGGGGGTCCCAGATCACCTTGAGTCATATCCCCCACCCCTTGTCTAACTTCTCTCATCTCTGAGAGGCCTGAGACAATGTCAACACAGCCATCAAAGGAAGGGCCCCAGATGGACTGTACTAGACACGTGGAAGGACAGCGTATATAAACTCTAAACCAAGATGATGCTCTTTGACACTAAAAAAAAGGGTCTGAGCATCAAAGGGGGGAATGTGGTAAAGTCCCCTCCCTAAGGAAAGAAAAAAAAATAAGGCAACCTGGCTGTAGGCATACATAACAACATCCCTCACAACCTTGTAACATGAGACCACTTAATCAGACTTCATGTTTGTGTGTTACCATATATGGGAGACAAAGAAGTAAAAAATATATAAAAAACTATGCCATGTGGCATTCCAGGCTCAGTTCTTTGGGTACGCCAACTGAGCGGTGCTGGCAGGAATAAAGTTGCTTCCTGGAAAGAAAAGCCTTGGTGTCACGACTATCCGTGCGAGGATCCTGCTACATTACCAACTGAGCCAGCCAGGCGCCTCTAGTATTTTATCAATTTTTTTTTCAAAGGACAAACTTGGCTTTATTCTCTTTTCTATGCTATGCTTATTTTCTGTTTCATTAATTTAAGCTTTTATTATTTTTCCACATTTTTTGTTTCTATTGGGTTTAATTTTTTATCCTTTCTTTAATTCCTTAAGATGAATGCTCAGCTAACTGATTTCCAGCCTTGTTTCATTTATTTATTTATTTATTTATTTATTTATTTATTTATTTAATGTTTATTCTTGACAGAGAGAGAAAGAGACAGAGCATAAGTGGGGAAGGGGCAGAGAGAGGGAGACACAGAATCTGAATCAGGTTTCAGGTTCCAAGCTGTCAGCACAGAGCCTGACGTGGAGCTCAAACTCACGAACCATGAAATCATGACCTGAGCTGAGCCGAAGTGGATGCTTAACTAACGGAGCCACCCAGGCACTCCAGCCTTCCTTATTTTCTAATACAGATTTTCCTTAACTTACAGTGGGGTTATGTCCTGATCATAAATTGTAAATATAATAGGATTAAAATGCATTTAATACATCTAACCTGCTAAACATCATAGCTTAGCCTAACTTCCCTTAAACATGCTTACAACACTTACATGAGCCTGCAGTTGGGAAACTCAACTTACACAAAGCATATTTGGTAATAAAGTGTTGACTATCTCATGTAATATATTGAATACTGTATTGAAAGTAAAAAAACAGAATGGTTGTGTGGGTACAGAATAGTTGTATGTGCAGGGATTGTTTACCTTTATCATCGTATAACTGACCAGGAGCTGCAGCTCACTGCTGCTGCCCAGCATCAGGAGAGAGGATTGTCCTGTATATATTACTAGCTAGGAAAAAGATAATAATTCAAAATTCCAAGTACAATTTCTCCTGAATGCGTATCACTTTCATGCCATCATAAAGTTGAAAAATCCTAAGTAGAACAATGATAAGTCAGGGACTGGCTATATGTACATTTCACCTATGAATTTTTCCTTTACAAAATGACTTTTTTCTGCATATCACAGGTGTTCATATGTAGTATTTTCAGTTTCATTCCACTCAAAATATTATTTAATTTTTATGGTGATATATTCTTTAACCCATGAGATATTTATAAGTGCATTTCTTAATCTCCAAACCCATGGGTATTTTCCAGTTATCTTTCTATTGTTTTTCTAGTTTAATATTATTGTAGAAATTACTCTGAGAGACAGTATATTTAACAGAACATACTTTATATGATTTCCATCCTTTGAAATATGAGGTTTGCCTTATGATCCAGCATTTGGACAACTCTATAAATGATTCATGATCACTTGAAAAGAATATGAATTCTGCACTTGTTGGATGCAGTGTTCCATAGATATCCATTAAATCTAGTTCACTATTTGTGTTGGTCAAATTTTCAATGTACCATATTTATTAATTTTTTTGTCTGCTTGATCTTTTAGTAACAAAGGAGGTGTGAAAAAAATCTCATACTATGTGAATTATCTCCATGTTTAGTTTTACTGATTTTTACTTTATATGCTATATTTTTATATTGTATTTTTAGATAAGTACAAAATTTGAAAACTTATAGCTTCTTGATATCTTGAAAATTAACATTAATAACTGTCCCTCTATTTCTAGTAATGCTTTTCACTATGAAGTCTACTTTGAAATTAATATAGTATGCTGAAGTCCTTTTGATTTGTCACTTTTATATCATACTTTTTCATACCATTACTTTCAACTTTACTATATCCTTATATGTTATATGTATCTCTTGTAAATAGCATTTTATTGTTTCACAGTCACCATAATTACTTAAATATTTGGGTTTAAATGGATCATCTTACTTTTTTGCTTTATTTTTGTCTCACTCATTCTATGTTATTTTCCTCTCTATCCTTGCATTCTTTCTGAATTGGTTAAGATTTTTTCCCCTGATATTTCTCTCAAGTAACTTGGAAGCTATGCATCCTTGTACTGTTGTTTTCGTGGTTATCCAAAACATTCCTCTATACGTGCTTGAGTTATCTATAAATTAGTAATTATGTCCTTTTCCCTAATAATGCAAGGGACTTCCAAGTATTTGTTGTTTTTTTAATTATATATTTTTATTATATACATATACACATATAAACACATATATGAGCATCATTAATAATTATATTGTTTTATACAGTTAATATTTTATTTAAATTTCGCAATTAAGTATTTACTTTTTTTTCTCTTTGTTACTCTTCATATCTTTGAGCTTCTAACTGGAACAATTTTCCTAATGCTGGAAAAACTTAATTTGGTGTTGCCTTTAGGAGAGATTTGATGGTGATAAATTTGCTTTGTTTTTGTTTCTCTGAAAACATCCTTATTTCCTTTTCATTCTTGAAGTATATTTTTTTCTGGATATAGAATTCTAAATTGGAAACTGGGCTTCTTCTGTGTTTTGCAAACACCATACCATTATATTGTGACTTCCATAGTTTCTGTTGAAAATTTAGCTGTCAGTCTAATTATTGGTCTTTTTTCTAAAAGTGTATTTATTTTTTTAGAAAGAAAAATACAGTGTTAGTGGGGGAGGGGCAGAGAGAGAGAGAGAGAGAGAGAGAGAGAATCCCAAGCAGGCTCTATGCCATGAGCACAAAACCCAATAATAGGGCTCGATCTCACAAATCATGAGATCATGACCTGAGCCAAAATCAAGAGTTGGCTGCTTAACCGACTGAGCCCCTAATTATTGCTCTTTTGAGGTGTGATAGGCTGAATAATGCTCTATAGATGATGTCTTTCTCCTAATCCCTATAAGTTGTGTGTATGCTACTTTCTATAGCAATTTAAAGACCTTGAAGTGGAGAGGTTATCCTGAATTATCCAGATGGATCCTAAATTTAACCACAAGTGTCTACAGAGTAGAGAAGCAGAGAAGCAGAGAGAGATTTGACAGACAGAATGGAAGAGGGTAATGTGACCACAGAGGCAGAGACTGGAACGATGTAGCTACAAACCAAGGAATGCTGGCTGCCACAGGAAGCTGGAAGAAAGAGGCAAGGAACAGATTCTCCCCTAGAGCATCTAGAGGGAGCATAATCCTGCTAATGAGTACATTTTGGCCCTGTGATACTGATTTCAGGCTACTGATCTCCAGAACTGTGAAAGAATACATTTCTATTGCTTTAAGCCACCAGTCTTGTGGTAATTTGTCACAGCAGCCATGGGAAATTAATACCTGAAGATAATTTGTTTTATTTAGATATTTGGCATGATCTATAACAGTTTTAGAAAAATACACGTAAAATAGCTTTAGTTATGTTTTTAACATTTTATTTATTTTTGAGAGACAGAGCATAAGCAGGGGAGGGGCAGAGAGAGAGGGAGACACAGAGTCTGAACCAGGCTCTAGGCTCTGAGCTGTCAGCACAGAGCCCGACGCAGGGCTCGAACCCATGAACCACGAGATCATGACCTGAGCCGAAGTTGGAGCTCAGCCGACTGAGCCACCCAGGTGCCCCGTAGCTTTAGTTATTTTTATCTTCCTTGTGTTCATAGGACTTCTTGAATCCATGGATTAATGTCCTTTGTCATAGTAGAAAAGTTACCATTATCTCTTTAGAGATTGTATTCACTCCATTCTCTCTCATCTCTTCCTCGATTCTTTTTACACTATGTTATACCTTCTCCCTGTATTCTTTATGTCTCTTACTCCATCTTACATATTTTTCATTTTTTAATTTCTACTTCATTCTAGATGTTTTCTTCTCATCTATTTCCGACATTATTAATTTTCTCTCCTGCTGTGACAAATCAGTTATTATACCTACCCATTTGTTTTTACTATCAGTAATTGTATTTTCTGCTTTAGAATTTTCATTGTATTGTTTTCATTAATACTAGTTTCCTTAAAAAACTCACAATCTATTTCATTTCCTTGAACATATAAACATGGTTATTTTAGATCTATGACTAATAATTCCTAAATCTAGAACCCTCTGACTCCATTTTAATAGTCTTTATTGGTTCTTGTTTTGTTATTGTTTTCTCTTATTTTGGAAGTCTCTGACTCACTGAACTGGGAAGTAAGTGGTGGGGGTGGGGAGGAGTCTTTATTTAAATGCCACAGATTCTTGCCTTATGAAATATTTGTAGATGTTTTCAAATGGATGTTTCTTCATGTACTGCTCCTGCTTATGACCATTCCCAGGAGCATTAAGTGATTGTTTTTGTTGTTTGTATAGTTTTCATTGTTTTACTTTGGAGGAGGTCAGCAGAACCCTTGACACTGTGATGCAGGAAGATGATCTCTCTCCTTCTTTTTTAAGTTAGCACAACTCCACAGAATCCTCAGGTCAGTACCTTTCTCCTAGTCTTCTCCAAAGGTCATATATATGAATGTTTTTTTTCCATGGACTTTTGGCAAAAATTTGTACTTAATTTGGCTACCACCTAAAGTGCTTGCTTCTTCTCTTACTATCTCTTGGGTTTATATCTAGTCAAGATCTAAAAATAGAGTATAATCACTATGTTCATGAAGGTCTGACATTTCCTGGCATAGAATTAATACCAAGTTTTTCCTGACAGGTTGGATTTGAATTTTGACCAGCACATGGCAGGCTGCTAGTAGTTCCTTTACTATTAGTCAAACTTGGTGATAAAGATGGGGAACATGTTAGTGACCTCATTGCAGGCTACTGTTATTCATAAAATATGAAACAGGTTTGAAATCCATACCAAGGCTAGGTCTCTATTGTGAGACAATCATTTCATTTTTAGAAGAGCTTCTGAAATTTCGTAAAGACCATTCTTGTGACAAAGAAACAATTTACTGTGTTACTTCCCTTCTGCCTGAGTCCTGGCAGGACTGATTCCAGTGCTACATGAAGCTATCATGGACTTTGGATCACACTTGTCCATTTCATGATATTTCTCCCAAGTCCTTTATTTGAAATGTGAATACTTGACCTTGAAAAAGTTATAATGCTGCACTTTCCCTTGAGTTTATACTTATTCCAGTGGGAATTATCTGTCTGAGGGTTTTACTTGTTTGACTTTAATTCAGTTCCCTATAGCTTCACTGGAGTCTAGCCATTTATCAAAGCATTAAGGATGCCACATGGTGGTTGAGCTCAAACTAAGAGTGTGGCAAGTCAAGCTAGATTGAATATGCCCTGCAAGATAAGGCAAGCATTCACAGTTGAGATTTCCATTTTCAGATCTTACATTTTCAAAAGAGTCTTTCCTGAGCATCATCAATTAAAAGGTACAAGACCTCATGGATTTCTTTTCTTTTTTTAAAGTTTTTTTTAAAGTTTATTTATTTCTTTTGAGAGAGACAGAGACAGCACATGTGGGGGAGGGGCAGAGACAGAGCAAGTGAGAGAATCCCAAGCAGACTCTGTGCTATTGGCACATATTCTGACGTGGAGCTTGAACTCAACACGAGATCATGACCTGAGCCAAAACCAAGAGTCAGATGCTTAACCAACCGAGGCACACAGGCATCCACTTTAAACATTTTTTAAGTTTATTTATTTATTTTGAGTGTATTTTCCTTCTAACTTGAAACTCCAAGTGCACTCCTTTTGGTGCAAAGACTGATAATTTAAGTTATACAAAGTCTCACCTGTACAGTCTTATCAAAACCATCAACAAAGGTTATTGGTTCAACCTTAACAATTTCCCTTACTGATGTACTTCTCACTCTCTTCTTCCTGGTCCTAACCACCAGAAATTCTCACCTGGATTATTGCAACAGTCTCCTAAGTGATATCACTGTATATGCCCTTTTCCAGTGACAGACTAATTTTAACACTGTAGCTTGGGAGATCCTTTAAAAATGAAGTCAGGTCAGGTTATTTCTCTGTTCAAGAGCACTTGCACTAAGAACAACAGCCAAACTCCTTACAAATGACTAGGTTACTTTACACGATCTTGCTCCCTTCTGCCTCTCTTACCTCTCTAATTACTCATCCTAGAGTTCAGCTGAGTCCAGCTATCCTGGTCCCCATGCTGTACTTCATCCACATCAGGCATGCTCCTGCCATCAGGGATTTTGCATTCCCTATTCCCTGTGCATGGAACATTCTTTCCCCAGATAGACACATAGCTCATTGTCTCACCTCCTTTGGGTACCTCATCAGTGAGTTCTCTGAGCTCTCAATATAAAAGGGGTCTGCTCGAGGCACCCGGGTGGTTCAGTTGGTTGAGTTTCTTCTGGTTTCAGCTCAGGTCATAATCCCAGGTTTCTGGGATTGAGTCCCGGGTTGGGCTCTGTGCTGAGCTTGGAGTCTGGTTAAGATTCTCTCTCTCTTTCCCTCTGCCCCTCTCCCCTGCTCTCTCTCTCTCTCTCTCTCTCTCACTCACTCAAAAAAAAGGCATATTAAAAAAAAAGCTTACTCAGCTCCCAGACACTCCTTAATTCCCTTATTCTGCTTTATTTTTCTCTATGGCATTTATTCATAGGCACACAGTAGGAGCTCACTCCATATCTCTTGAATGCCAAAGGTAATGATATTGTTAGAAAAACAAACCTCAGGGTGCCTGGGTTGCTCTGTCAGTTGAAGCTCCCACTCTTGATTTCGGCTCAGGTCATGATCCCAGGATCATGGGATTGTGCCTTGAATCAGTCTCCTCGTTGAGCGTGGATCCTGCTTAATATTCTCTCTCTGTCTTTTTCTCTGTCTCTCTCTCTCTCTCTCTGTTCCTCTGCCCCTCTCCCTCACTCTCTGTCTCTTTCAAAAAAATAAATAAATAAAACCACATCCGTATCAGAGAAATGGCAAAAATCTATGGGTAATAATGTTGAAGCCTGCTTGGGTGGCTCAGTCGGTTGAGCATCTGACTCTTGATCTGATCTCAGGTCATGATCTCACAGTTCGTGCGTTTGAGCCCCGTGTTGTGCTCTGGGCTGACAGTGTGGAGCCTGCTTGGGATCCTTTCTCTCTCTCTCTCTCTCTCCCCCCCCCCGCCTCTAACCTTTCCCCACTTGCACTGTCTCTCCTTCTCAAAAATAAATAAGTAAAGTTAAAAAAATAATGTTGAGATGCTAGGCTAACCTCTGCATTTCGTATCTTCAAGACATGAAACTTGACTTGTGGCTGCTGGTCTGCCTCTGGCTCAGTTCCTGCTCTCCTGCCAACTCCAAGGAGAGTCTGTCCTGAGCTCACAAACACAGTGACATTTTTCCTTTTGAGATATAATATTATGAATCATATAGAGATCTATTATTCACATAAAATTGAACATTTAGTCATACTCAAAATTCCTAATATGCTATCCTATATCCAAACTCTTAAAGTCAGTATAGCTAAAGATGGCCGGATGTCTCATGCTGGTGTTCCTTAGCTGTCCTTCTGAGCTAGTTGAATCATTGATGCCTCTGGTAATTTAACTTCTCTCCATATCCTGGACACAGTTATCCCATTCAATATAAAGTGGTTATATGTGGAAAAAAGGAACAATACATATTCTATCTATTTGATGTAAACATTGAGGATTTGGAAAATTTAGCATGAAGCACCCAGGAGTTTAGTCATGGCCCACTCAGAATATCAGAAGAGGGCAAAAGTTGTAAAAGCAGTTCTTATAAGTTTTTCTACATATCAATTCACCCCAATGGCCAGGCACCCTCTTCCCATGGCATGTGGTTATGTCTGACTATTATACTGGGAGGGACATAGGGAAACATGGAAAATTATTTTAATTTTAAAGCTCATAAAATCCCTGTGAAAGCCTCCTTCTCTGAAAGTCAGCTTAGGAAAGGTTTT
The DNA here is from genome assembly GCA_028646485.1 of Cryptoprocta ferox. Classification (NCBI taxonomy): domain Eukaryota; kingdom Metazoa; phylum Chordata; class Mammalia; order Carnivora; family Eupleridae; genus Cryptoprocta; species Cryptoprocta ferox. The sequence continues at coordinate 11,216 of JAQQST010001779.1, forward strand.
TGCTGCACTCTAACTATGATGGTACATGTTTATGCCAATAAAATTGCCTATATTTCTGTCAGTCAAGTTGTCTCTTTCTTTAATTACATTATTCTTGGTGCCTGGGGTCTTCAGCTACAGAATCAGGATCAGTCCTGGAAGTCATTGCATTCTCCTTGTTCTACATGACACCTACACATTTTCTATCCATTCATCTCTTCTGGGTCTCTGCTTTATACAAGAAAACATAGTTGTTATAATATATATATGATCATATATAAATTACATGTAGTATAATATATATTATAATATACATATGTATGTATTATATATTATAATATAATAATATATATGATATATAATATACATATATTATAATATATATGATAGATATTCATATATATATATATATATATATATATATATATATATATTCTTAGCTCAGGCTGCTATAAAAAATAACATAGACCGGATGGCTTAACAACAGCCATTTGTTTCTCATAGTTCTGGAGGCTGAGAAGTCCAAGATCAATGACCCAGC
>JAQQST010001780.1:0-11734 GCA_028646485.1 Cryptoprocta ferox
CCCACAAATGTATGGCCAATTAATCTTTGGCCAAGCAGGAAAGAGTATCCAATGGAAAAAAGACCACCTCTTCAACAGGTGGTGCTGGGAGAACTGGACAGCAACATGCAGAAAAATGAAACTAGACCACTCTCTTACACCATACACAAAAAAAACTCAACATGGATGAAGGACCTGAATGTGAGATAGGAAACCATCAAAACCCTAGAGGACAAAGCAGGAAACAGCCTCCTTGACCTCATCCGCAGCAATTTCCTACTCGACACATCCCCAAAGACAAGGGAATCAAGAGCAAAAATGAACTAGTGGGACCTCATCAAGATAAAAAGCTTCTGCACTGCAAAGGAAACAATCAAGAAAACTAATAGGCAACCGACAGAATGGGAAAAGATAGTTGCAAATGATATATCGAATAAAGGGCTAGTATCCAAAATCTACAAAGTACTCACCAAACTCCACACCTGAAAAACAAATAATCCAGTGAGGAAATAGGCAAAGACATGAATAGACACTTCTCCAAAGAGGACATCCAGATGGCCAACAGATACATGAAATGATGCTCGGCATCACTCATCATCAGGGAAATACAAATCAAAACCACACTGAGATACCACCTCACGCTGGTCAGAGTCGCTAAAATGAACAAATCAGGAGACTTGGCGAGGATGTGGAGAAACGGGTACCCTCCTACACTGTTGGTGGGAATGTATACTGGTGCAGCCGCTCTGGAAAACAGTGTGGACGTTCCTCGAAAAGTTAACAGTAGAACTCCCCTATGACCCAGGAATAGCACTGCTGGGGATTTCCCCAAGTGATACAGAAGTGCTGATGCATGGGGGCACATGTACCCCAATGTTCAGAGCAGCACTTTCAACAATAGCCAAATCATGGAAAGAGCCTAAATGTCCATCACCTGATGAATGGATCAAGAAGATGTGGTTTATATATATAATGGAATACTACATGGCAATGAGAAAGAATGATATTTGGCCATTCGTGGTAACGTGGATGGAACTCCAGGGTGTCGTGCTATGTGAAATAAGTCAGGCGGAGAAGGACAGATACCATGTGTTTTCACTCATAGGTCTAACAGGAGAAACCTAACAGAGGACCATGGGGAGGGGAAGGAGGAAAAAGAGTTAGGGAGAGGGAGGGAGACAAAACACGAGAGACTCTTGAATACTGAAAACAAACTGAGGGCGGAAGGGGGAGGGGGAAAGGGGAAGGGGGTGATGGACATGGAGGAGGGCACTTGTGGGGATGAGCACTGGGTGTTATATGGAAACCAACTTGACAATAAATTCTAAAAAAAAAAAAAAACAAAGAAATAACCAATGAAACTTTCCTAAATATGTAACAAACCATTAATCTACAAATCCAAAAACCTCAGCAGACTGCATGTAAAAAAAATGCAAAGAAATCCCTACCTAGACATAACATAATAAAAATGTTGATAGCAAAAGCCAAAGAGAAAATCTTGAAAGCAGCAAAAGAAAAATAAATGTACTCTGTTCTCTTGACACTACATTGTTTCTTACTGATCTCAATTCATCCAGTCTTGGGTAGCTCTGAGGTTGGGGCTCCAAAGTAGCTGAAACATATGAACTTACTTCTGGATCGTGTTTTATAGTCCCTTCTGAGATGGCATCTGCTATGGACATGCTAGAGTTTTGCTGCAGCCCTTCCATCAATTGCTGCCATATATGGGCTATGTAACTTGGGACAAGTTACTTATTAGCCTCTCTGAGCTCACTTTCTGAATCTCTAAAGGGACCTAACATCCCTACCTTGTTTTATTATTTTAAGAATTAGAAACAATATATGTGCTGTGTCCTGACTATGAGAGTTACTGCAGAAATGATGCTAGCTGATCTTGGAAAAGAGTGGTTAATATGTAGTCAAGTTTGGTGTGATGCTCCAGGAGATGAATGCCAAGAGAACAAATGCCAACCTTAGGAAGCACAGGAGCACAGAAGTGCAAACCACCGACTGAGTGAGCACCACACATTCATGGCCTCCAAAGGCATAGCAGCACCTAGTGGCATGGGTTGTGATAATTTATTCATAACAGTGGCCTTTGGCACTGCTTTGCTCTGGCCCAGGCACTATCCTTACATCCTCCATTTGTGTTAATAAACCATCTCCATGCCTATTTAATAAACCTAGCTGATAGGTATAATGATGCCTGTTTTACAAGCAAAAAAGACACTGAAGTTCAGAGGCATGAATTAACCTATATAAAGTCACATAAGCTATAATAAGCAAAGCTAGACTTTAAGTCTAGCTGCCCCTTGGATTCATTCATTTATCCTGTATATACTGAATATCCCCTAGATGCCAAACACTTGAGCTATCAGGACTAGACTCTGCATTCATTTGGACATTTCCATGTAACATTAGGCTTTGGCTTTAGCTAGGTATTATGTATGTTGATTTTTCTTTTGGTTCAGTTTGGGTTATACCCCTAGGAATCATCAGTACACAACCTTCTAAGGACCAGAGCTCAGATGGCTTCTTAGTTGTCTGGGACCCACTCCTGAGTCAACCTCCCAAGATGCCAGAGCTTCTAGTATTAAGTGGTGGTTTAAGTTCTCAGAGCAGCCTTTCACATGGATTGAACCCAAAGACTATACTGTGGGGTGGTAGGCAGGGTTTCAGAGTGGTTCTGTGCTCCTCCAAAGGGTGAGTTGTCCCATTTTTGGTAGGTGCTTTTCATAATTCAGCAAAGAAAAATATGTGAGACACATAGGACAGCCCTTAGGTAAATACTGGTTCCTATCTAGATTCATTCTTGCTTTACTAGATGCAGGCCCTCAAAGAGTTCAGAGACTTCACATCCTCATTAAAGACACCCAAATCCCTCAACTTAAACATTAGGACAGACCTTAAAAGAGTTCAGAGACATCACACCTTGAAAACAGAACTCAGAAGATATCAGATTCAAACCTTGGGATAGACACTTAAAGAATTCAAAGACCTCATGCCAATGATACAGACTCCCAACTACCTAAGACTCAAACCTGAGGACACAAACCCTCAATGAATTCACAGACCTCACACCCTGAGCACAAGCACCTATATATCTCAGGGTAAAGTACTGGGAAACAGAACACTACAGAGTGCAGAGACATCATACCTTGAAAAGTGACCCCCAAATAACTCAGACTCAAACCTTGGAACAGACTATCAAAAGATTTAGAAATGCCATACCTTGAACAAGACCCCAAATATCTCAGACTCAAAATTTAGGATTCACACTCTCAAGTTGTTCGAAGACCTCAGACCTTGAACATGATCCCCAAATCTCAAATTAATATTGAAAAAAAGGCAATGAAAGAGTTCAAAGACCTCACATTCTGAACTCAGACCCCAAATAGTTCAAATCCAACTTGAGACACAGAACCTCTAGAAGTTCAGAGATCTCACACCTCATACTTAAACATTGAGACAAGGATCACCAAAGCATTTAGGGAACACAAACCCTGAACTCAAACTCCCAAATATATCACACTCAAGGACAAACATGCTCAGAGTTCAGAGATTTTACTAAATGAAAAGCCTGAAATATTTCACACTCAAAACAACAGAAAGTTCTAGACCTCACACTAAGAACATGAACTTCCAAACACCTCAGACTCAATACTTGGGACACAGACCCTCAGAGTTCAGAGACCTCACATCCTAAACAAACAAACAAAAAAACCCAAACACCCTATATCGAAACTTTGAGTGACAGATCCTCAAGATCGGATATCTCAAACCCTGAACATAGACTGCAAACACCTCAGACTAAAACCATAGGACACAGACCAGCAATGCATCCAGAAACCTTACACCAGTAACAAATAGGACTCCAAATAGTTCAGACTCAAACATTGAGAAACACAGTCACTGATTTCAGAGACCCTGCATTAACCCATGTCTTTTATTTTCTGTATTTTTATGATTTAACATTTGGGACCTTGCTGATCTTGGAGAGACTGCCTCTCCCAGGGTTAGTCAAGTCCTAGAAACAGAAACAACTTGCCTGAGAGAGCACTTTTCAAATACAAACAAACCAATCCACAGCCCACACCCCAACCACCTCCTCTATCAGGCTCTCACACTGCAGACCACTTATTCCTCTGCCCTAATCACTCAGGCCAGGTACCAGACAACCAGAGAGAGCCCCTATACACAGAGTCCACTGAAACTATTCAAATTAGCCAAATCCTAAACTAATTTCCCTGCCTAGCCCATTCCTTCCAGTGAAAACCACAATAAGGACTCTTGCTCACAATTTCCTCATCTCTCTGCCTCCTGACTAACCCTGGTGCTTCTCCATATGGCACTGCATGGTTTGGCATTCCGTCTTCTCTTGGGATCTGTGAGTATAACAAATTATCTTCTCAATAACAGTCATTTCCTGATCTGTTGCCCTTACCATACCTAAATAATAATAAAACCTGTATTAAAACAGAACTCATACCCTGACCAGATTTCACCAAATACATAAACCTCAAAACCTGATTCACAGACCTCCAAAGAGTTCAGAGAATTCTAATTTTTTTAATCTTTATTTCTTTTTGAGAGAGAGAGAGCGTGCACAAGTAGGGGAGGAACAGAGAGAGAAGGAGACACAGAATCCGAAGCAGGCTTCAGGCTCTGAGCTGTCACCACAGAGCCTGACGCGGGGCTCCAACTCACAAACCAGGAGATCATGACCTGAGCCGAAGTTGGATGCCCAACCGACTGAGCCACCCAGGTGCCCCAGAGAATTCTAACTCTAAATATGGAACCTGAAATATCCTTAACTCAAACCATAGGATGGATCCTGGAAGACGTCACATTTGAACACAGTTCCCAAATATCTCTGAATCAAGCCCTCGAAGAGTTCAGAAAATTCAAACCCTGGATGCATACTCAAAATACCTCAGACTCAAAACTTAGAAAATAGACTCTTAAAAGACTCTTAAGTACAGAGAACAAACTCACTCTGTAAGTTGATGGGGCTGATGGGGAGAGGGGCAGGGGAGATGGGAAAATGGGTGATGGGCATTGAGGAGGGCACTTGTTGGGATAAGCACTGGGTGTTGTATGTAAGCAATGAATCACAGGAATCTACCCCTGAAACCAAGAGCACACTGTATACACTGTATGTTAGCCAATTTGACAATAAATTATATTTAAAAAAGAAAATAGACTCTTAAATACTTTAGAGAACCCACATCCTCAACCTGAACCCCCAAATACCTCAGATGCAAACCTTGGAACAGATCCTTAAGGAGTTTATTTACCATGTACTATGAATTAAGACCCTCCTGTTAACTAAGTTTCAAACCTTGGGACACACATCTTCAAAAAATTTAGGGAGCTCAAACCCTGAACACAGACATCTAAATATCTTGTAGTTAAACCTTGGAACACAGATCATCAAAGCATTTAGAAACCTTGAAACCTGAAAAAAAATAAATAAATACCTCAGATTCAAACCTTGGGAAAAAGCCTCAAAGAGTTCAGAGACTTCAACCCTGAACATAGACCCCCAGATGCCTCAGACTCAAACCTTGGAACACAGAACCTTATGCAGTTCAGGGACCTCACATCTAGAACAGAAACCTCAAATATATCAGACTCAAACCTTGGAAGAGAGCCTCCAAGACTTTAGAGAACTCACTCCCTGAAAGCAGACCCCAAATATCTCAAATTCACACTTGGAACACAGACCTCAGGGCACCTGGGTAGCTCAGTCAGTCGAGCATCCAACTTCTGCTCAGTCAAAATCTCATGGTTCATGAGTTCAAGCTCCACGTTGGGCACTGAGCTAACAGCTCAGAGCCTGGAGCCTGCTTCAGATTCTGTGTGTGTGTGTGTGTGTCTCTCTCTCTCTCTCTGCCCCTCCCCTGCTTGTGCTCTCCTCCCTCTCAAAAAATAAATAAAATCAAACAAAATCAAACAAAATAACATAATATAATATAACATAACAACATAACATAAAATTTCAGAGACCTCACACCTTAAACACAGACCCACAGATACCTCAGACCCAAAACTTGTGACACAAACCCTCAAATATTCTAAGACCTCACACAATGAACACAAATGCTCAAATACCTGAACCCCTACAATGGAACAGAGCCTCAAGAATTTGGAGACAGGAGGCCCTAAACACAAATTCTGAATTGCCTCAGACTCATATCTTGAAACACAGACCTTCAAAGAGTTCAGACAGTGCACAACCTGAACACAAACCTCACATACCTCAGATTCAAACTTTGGAGCACAGATACTGGGTGAGTTCAAGGACCTCGCACTCTGACTTCAGACACCAAATACCTCAGAACCAAATTTGGACAGACTCTCTAAAAGTTCTAAGACTTCAGGGGTGCTTAGGTGGCTTTGTCAGTTAAGCGTCTGACTTCAGCTCAGGTCATGATCTTATGGTTTGTGGGTTCAACCCCCACGTCGGGCTCTGTGCTAATATCCCAGAGCCTGGAGCCTGCTGCTTCAGATTCTGTGCCTCCCTCTCTTTCTGCCCCTCCCCTGCTCGCTCGCTGGCTCTCTCTCTCTCTCTCAAAAATAAACATTAAAAAGAATTGTTTTAATAAAAAATAGAAGTTCTAGGACTTCAGACACTGAACCCAGACCTCCCAAATAAATCAGCCATAACTCATGGAACACTGACTGAAGAATTTCAGTGACTACATACACTGAATACAAAACCTAATCACCTCAGATTCAAACCTTGGAACACAGACAATGAAAGCATTTTAAAACCTTACATCCTAAAAAAGATTCCAAATACCTCAGAGTTATACCTTGGGACACAAACCCTCAAAGATTTCAGAGACTCCACACCTGAATACAGACAAAAAATACATAATACACAAACCTTGCAATAGAGACCCTATGAAAGTGCTGACTAGCAGCATTACTCACAAGAGCCAAGAGGTAGGAGCAATCCAAGTGTCCACTAAGAATGAGTGGAGAAACAAAATGTAGTATATACATACAATGGAATAGCATTCAGCCTTAGAAGGAAAGTCTGACACATGCTACAACACAGATGAATCTTGAGGACATTATGTTAAGTATAATAAGCCAGTCACAAAAAGATAAATACTATATGATTCCATTTACATGAGGCACTTAGAGTCGTCGAATTCATAGAAAGAAAGTACAGTGGTGATTTTCAGGGGCTGGGGAAGGGGTAAATCGGGAGTTAGTGTTCAATGGGTATAAAGTTTCAGTTTGGGAAGATGGAAAAGTTCTGGAGACCTGTTGCCCAACAATATGAATATCCTTAATGAACTGTACACTTAAAAATGGTTGAGGGTTGCCTGGGTGGCTCAGTCGATTAAGTGTGCAACTTCAGCTCGGGTCATGATCTCATGGCTCATGAGTTCAAGCCCCGCGTCAGGCTCTGTGCTGACAGCTCGGAGCCTGGAGCCTGCTTTGGATTCTGTGTCTCCCTCTTTCTCTGCCTCTCCCCTGCTCATGCTCTGTCTCTGTTTCCTTCAAAAATAAACATTAAAAAATTTTTTTAAATAGTTGAGATGATAAATCCTATGTTATGTGTATTTTACCACAATTTAAAATATATGGATTGGGGATATTAACTGGATTATCCATCTGTGTAGTATCTGCTCAGTTGTTTACATTGGACCAACCTGTAGCTTCTCTTGAGTATACTGTCAAATTGCTTAGCTACCTTTGCTCTCATTGCCCATGGAACAAGAGTTAGAAATTGCAAGGACACTAATGTGATTGTGGAAGATCATCTGTGTTACCGTCCCCTTCCTTAAAGGAAAAGAATAGTAAGTAGTGACAATGAGTAGACAGAGATGCAAGAATAAGAATTTGTGGAAAAGAGAGGATCTTAAATGATAGAATCTCTCCAGTTTAACAAGAAGAGCCACTGGAAAATATCATTTCTATCACTTCTTCAATTGAACTCAAATTCCCTTCTGTATATGATCAAAATATATTAAGCTAGATTTACAGATACCCAGAAATAATTACAATAATTATTGTAATTATAATATTAATTACCATTGGATTTCACACATATATAGTACTTTACAATATTCAAAGCATTTTTGTGTGGCTTGAGTTCATTTAATTCTTGCAGCTCTAACAAGAAGTAAAGACTGAACCAAACAACCTCTGGCTTAGGATCAGTGCTCATGTGGACATATCTGGCTCCTGGGGTCATCAGCTCTGCCTTGTGACCTCCAAAACATTGACCTCTGGTAACTGCCTGATCTGTCCTAATCTTCTATCTGCTCTTCTTGACACAGACCCCTTATAGATTTGATTTATGGTGATGAGTCCTATAATCTATGATCCATCACAAGGCTTTGCAAAATTTACTTTAATGATCCATCGGGAGTCCATCTACTACTCTCAGGCCTGTATCATCTTTCCTTATACCACTATAATATCTTCCCAATAGTCTCTTTATCTCCATTTTAGTCCCTTGAATTAGTCAGCTTCGTGGCAATAAAAAAGATGGTTCAAAGTGTTTAAATAGAAAGACTTAAATTAATGGACCATTCAAACCTTTAAACTTTAAATCTTTAAACTCAGTTGAAGGTTTTAACAGAGTCAAAGGAAGTTAAGGGTGCTGAGACATCTGAGGAGTAGCAATGGAGAGAAGCCATTACCATCCCTTGATGTGAAAGGGCATGGGGAAGAAGTCTTACTGGAACCCAGTGAGACCTAGAGCAGAAGAGGTGCCAGCAGACAGGAGTTATGGCTGCAGTAGAAAACCAGAGTCATCGACAGATGCAGCCAGGCAGGGAGGGAGTTGGGGGTGCAGAATGGACAGATAAATACACACAAACTCTCTCTCTAACCACGCGCTGATCTGCTGGTGCCCACTTCTTCCCACTCACACCCCCCACACATGCATTGTCCAAAATCAAGCAAAAGTTAGAGGATATGGTGTTTTTAAAACATCTTCAAATTCATTCACAGTCCCCTCATCAAGGGGTGGTATCTAATTCTCCACTTAAATTTTTTTCTGTTTATTTTAATCTATTTCTTTATTAGCTTTGCAATTAACAAGGAAAAAAGGGTAATGACATAAAGAGCAATAAAAAATTGTGATCTGTTGATTTGGGACATGTACTTTAAGACTAGGATTGTTTTTATTCTTCATATAAAATGGTGCCTATTATAAAACTGTAGAAATCAACCCCAAGCTGTTTTCCCTCCATTAAAGATGGGGTCTTTTTTCCTGAAAACCTGTAAGTCCACAGATACTGATGTCAAGTTTACAAAATATCATGCATTGACTCTGTTACCCCATTTATGCAAAATTGTAAAAGACTCTGTCTACATGTACATAGGCTCAGAGTCATATATCTGGAATTGTATTCAGCAAAGTATAAAACAATGATTTTCTTTATTTTAAATATAATTTTTTGTCAAGTTAGCTAACATACAGTGTATATAATCTCCTCCACTTAAATATAAATATGGGCTGGTCTCAATGACTCACCTCTAACAAATAGAATATGGTAGAAGTAACCCTACATAATTTCTAAGGCTAGGCCATAAAAGGCAATACAGTTTCTGCCTGGCTCGCTCTCTCTTGGGGTGCTTGCCCCTGGAACACAGCCGTGTTGTGAGGAACCCCAAGCCACCTAGACAGGCCATGTGTGGACTGTATTCTGCCAAAACCCTCTGCAGCAGTCCAAGCTGGCAGCCAGCACAACCACCAGACAAGTGAGTAAGGAAGCCTTCAAGAGGACTCCAGCACCAGTCAACTGTCTGAATTTAAAATGCATGAGAGAAGCCCAACTTAGAATTGCCTAGCTGAGCCCAGTCCACCCCTAAATTGTGAGATATGATAATAAATTGTTGTGCTTGCTTTATGTCACTAGGTTTGGGGTGGTGTGTTATGCAGTTATAGATAACTGGAGTTCTGAAAACACAAGCAAGGCGGTCTTTAAGCACTCAACCTGGTGGGCACAGAGCAAAAAAGAAAAAAAAAGGCAGAAGGTGGATCTAGGGGAATACACAGCAGATAAGCAGCCCAGTTCCCTTAAATCACTCCTCCACAGTAGAGCCAGAAAACCTTTCATTGACTACAAGCAAAAGCCCAAGCCTGGCACACAGAATTTCCAGGACATTGCTTTCCCTGCTTTTCACCACCATCTCCAGGAACTCCTTGCTCTCTGATTTATTTTAATGGTTGTGCTGGATTCTTTGTAGTTCTCCCTACACACCATGCTGTTTCTTTCTTCCAAGAATTATGAATTTTCCTCTAGAATATGCTTTTTTTTAACCTATCAATCTTTAATATCACCTCTTTCATAAGCTTTGGCTAAAAATTCTCTACATACCTTTTCTTATTTATACTTTACCCTAATGTAATGAAATCATTTCTCTGTGAGTCTTGGTCTGTCTTCCCTATAGAGGAAGCTCCTGAAAGGCCAAGAGGAACCTTTATTCATGTTTATTCATAGAGAAGTGGCCTGAATAGAGGCACAAGCTTCTATTCGCCTAGAGTGTAGATTGTAAGCACTATGAAGGACAATTTTTATCTCATTCTCAAATCTAATCCCAATGCCTAACACAAGGACTGGCAAAGAGGTGCTCAAAAATAGCCGTTGAATGACTGTATGAAATGGAATCCCCCCAAAACCCAGCATGGAAATAACCCTGCACTTAATTTCTCAATAGATACTACTTGTTTGGAATTTGAAATGTGTTCCAAACCATTGTTGTTAACTCAAAAGAGCAAGGGAAATGGGTAAAAAGTGTTCTTTTTCACTTTAGTATCTCCAGTTTTGGAAGGCTCACTAAGAAAAGGCATCAAAAATGACAGCTTTAAAAACAGCAAAATTTAATTCAATAAAATGAGCTTGCCCATGTAGCTGACCTAATACCCTAGGTAGCATAATGCCAGAGAGATGACAATCAGCTTTTATAACATAAGGATGTGTTTAAGGAAAAGGAAGAAGCTCAGGCAGGAAGTAACTTATAAACTCTTAAAATTCCAGCTGTTAAAAAAATTTCTGGCATTTGTTAACATGTTACAGAAGACTTTAGTCAGGACTATTGCAATAGGTATACCAGGGAGAAAAAACTTTCCCCCTACTCTCTTATCTTCAGTGCTTGGGGGCCTGCAAATTAAACTGACAGTGAACAGTATTAGAATATGCCACCCCAAAATATGCTATGTTGGCATAGGAATTCTTTTAAACTAAAGGCAAGTGAGAAGAAGCAAATACAAAAAAAAGCTCTCTGCCCTCCCTCTGTTTGTCTATAAGTGGAACATAAATTTGTAAAGATGTCCGCCTTCCCTTCTCTGTGAGGAAGGACAGAAGTTAATCACCAGAGATAACTCTAGACTTAACAGCCCAGAGAGAGCATCAGAAAAATCTGTATAGCAAACGTTTCTATCTAGCCGTTATCTTCCATTAGTTCTTCCATATATTTACCTACTCATAATTTGCCACCCTTACAAACTCAAAGTCCTTTTCCTTTATCTTGTCACATCTCTAAAAAACGTGTTGTTCTCTTGTTAAGATACCATATATCCCAAGTTCAAACCACCCCCTCTAAGTTAATCATCAACGAGTATTCTCCCATGTGTATTTCAAATGTACACATTAATAAACTTCTATTATCCTACCAGACATTTAAAGCAGAGTTAATACCCATTCTTCTCAAACTATTCCAAAAAATAGAAATAGAAGGAAAACTTCCAAACTCATTCTATGAAGCCAGCATCACGTTGATT
>JAQQST010001781.1:0-11731 GCA_028646485.1 Cryptoprocta ferox
AATTGCTGCGGTTGAGGTCATAGAGGTTGTTTCCTGCTTTCTCCTCTAGGGTATTGATGATTTCCTGTCTCATGTTCAGGTCCATCATCCATATTGAGTTTATTTTTGTGTATGGTGTAAGAGAGTGGTCTAGGTTCATTCTTCTGCATATTGCTGTCCAGTTCTCCCAGCACCACCTGCTAAAGAGGCTACCTTTTTTCCATTGGATACTCTTTCCTCCTTTGTCAAATATTAATTGGCCGTACATTTGTGGGTCCAGTTCTGGGCTCTCTAATTTATTCCACTGGTCTATGTGTCTGTTTTTGTGCCAATACCATACTGTCTTAATGATGACAGCTTTGTAGTAGAGTCTAAAGTCTGGGATTGTGATGCCTCCCGTTTTAGTTTTCTTCTTCATTATTACTTTGGTGATTCGGGGTCTTTTGTGGTTCCATACGAATTTTAAGATACTTTGTTCTAGCATTGAGAAAAAATGCTGATGCAATTTTAATTGGTATTGCATTAAATATGTAGACTGCTTTGGGTAATAATGGCATTTTAACGATGTTCAATCTTTTGATCTGTGAGCATGGAACCCTTTTCCATTTCATTACGTCTTCTTCAATTACTTTCATAAGCTTTCTATAGTTTTCATCGTACAGGTCTTTTACCTCCTTGGGTAGGTTTATTCCTAGGTATTTTAAGGTTTTTCGTGCAATTGTGAATGGGATCAGTTTCTATATGTCTCTTTCCGTTGCTTCATTATTGGTGTATAAAAATGCATCCGATTTCTGTACATTGATTTTGTACACTACGACTTTGATGAATTCATGGATCACTTCTAGTAGCCTTCTGGTGGAGTTGATCAGGTTTTCCATGTAGATTATCATGTCATCTGCGAAAAGTGAAAGTTTGACTTCTTCTTTGCCGATTCTAATGCCTTTTCTTTCCTTGTGTTTTCTGATTGCTGATGCTAGGACCTCCAGCACTATGTGAAACAACAGTGGTGAGAGTGTACATCCCTGTCGTGTTCCTGATCTCAGGGGGAAAGCTCTCAGTTTTTCCCCATTGAGGATGATATTAGCTGTGGGCTTTTCATAGATGGCTTTTATAATGTTTAAGTACCTTCCTTTTATCCCGACTTTCTGGAGGTTTTTATTAAGAAATTTGCTGTATTTTGTCAAATGATTTTTCTGCATCTATCGACAGGATCATATGGTTTTTATCTTTTCTTTTGTTAACGTGATGTATCACATTGATGGATTTGCGAATATTGAACCAGCCCTGTAACCCAGGAATGAATCCCACCTGATCATGGTCGATAATTCTTTTTATATGCTGTTGAATTTGATTTGCTAGTATCTTGTTGAGTATATTTGCATCTGTATTCATTAAGGATATTGGCCTGTAGTTCTCTTTTTTTGTTGGGTCTCTTTCTGGTTTGGAAATCAAAGTGATGCTGCCTTCGTTGAATGAGTTCGGAAGTTTTCCTTCCATTTCTATTTTTTGGAATAGCTTTAGAAGGATGGGTATTAACTCTGCTTTAAATGTTTCGTAGAATTCCCCTGGAAAGCCATCTGGCCCTGGGCTCTTATTCCTTGGGAGATTTTTGATCACTGATTCGATTTCTTCACTGGTTATGGGTCTGTTCAGATTTTCTATCTCTTCCCGTTTGAATTTTGGTCGTGCATGAGTGTTTAGGAATTTGTCCATTTCTTCTAGATTGTCCAGTTTCTTGGTGTATAATTTTTCATAGTAATCTCTGATGTTTGTTTGTATTTCTGAGGGGTTGGTTGTGATAGATCCATTTTAATTCATGATTTTGTCTATTTGGGTGTCTCTCGTTTTTTTTTTTTCTTAGGAGCCTGGCTAGAGGTTTATCAATTTTGTTTATTTTTTCAAAAAACCAACTCTTGGTTTCATTGATCTGCTCATCTGTTTTTTTTGTATTCGATATTATTTATTTCTGTGCTGATCTTTATTATTTCTCTTCTTCTACTGGGTTTAGGGTTCTCTTGATGCTTGCCTTCTAGTTTCTTTAGGTGTTCTGTTAGATTTTCAATTCGCGCTTTTTCTAGTTTGTTGAAATAGGCCTGGATTGCAATATACTTTCCTCTTAGGACTGCCTTTGCTGCATCCCAGAGAGTTTGAATTGCTGTATTTTCGTTTTCATTTGTTTCCATATATTTTTTAATTTCTTCTCTAATTGCCTGATTGGCCCAATCATTCTTTAGTAGGGTGGTTTTTAACCTCCACATTTTTCGAGGTTTCCAGACATTTTCCTGGGATTGATTTCATGTTTTATAGCATTGTGATCTAAAAGTGTGCATGGTATATTCTCAATTCGTTTGTATTTATGGAGGGTTGCTTTATGCCCCAGTATGTGATCTATCTCGGAGAATTTGCCATGTGCACTTGAGAAGAAGGTGAATTTTATAGCTTCAGGATGCAGAGTTCTTAATATATCTATCAATTCAATCTGTTCCAATGTGTTGTTCAGATCCATTGTTTCTTCAGTAATTTTCTGTCTGGTTGATCTATCCATTGCTGTAAGTGGATTGATAAAATCCTCTGTAACTAACACATTCTTATCAATAAGATTGTTTCTGTTTGTCATTGTTTCATATATTTGGGTGCAACCAAATTTGACGCATACATGTTTATAACTGTCAGCTCTTTCTGACGGAGAGACCCTGTAATTATTATATAATGTCCTTCTTCATCTTTTATTTCTGCCTTTACATTAAAGTCCAGTTTGCTGATATAAGTATGGCTATTCCGGCTTTCTATTGACTACCGGTCGCATGATAGATATTTCCCCATCCCTTTACTTTCAATCTGAAATTGTCTTCAGGTCTCAAATGAGACTCTTTTAGACAGCAAATAGATGGATTTTTTTTATCCATTCTGCTACCCTGTGTCGTTTGATTGGAGCATCAGTCCATTTACATTCAGTGCTATTATTGAAAAATGTGGGTTTGGATTCATTGTATTCTCTGTAGAGTTCATGTTTATGGTGGTGTCTCTGGTACCTTTTATTCCTTGCAACATTTTCCTCATATAGTCCATCTTAGGATTTCTTGTAGGGCTGGTTCGGTGGTGATGAATTCCCTCAATTTTTGTTTATATGGGAACACCTTTATCTCATTCAATTTTAATAACAGTCTTTCTGGATAAAGGATTCTTGGCTGCATATTTTTTCTGTTCATCACATTGAAGATTTCTTGCGATTCCTTTATGGCCTGCCAAGTTTCAGTAGATAGGTCTGTAACCACTCTGATAGGTTTCCCTTTGTATGTTTGGGCCCGTTTATCCCTAGCTCCTTTAAGAATTCTCTCTTTATCTTCATATTTTTCCAGTTTCACTATGATATATCGTGTCATAGGTCAATTCAAGTTACGTCTTAAGGGGGTTCTTTGCACCTCTTGGATTTCATTGTCTATTTCTTTCTCCAAATTGGGGACATTCTTAGCTATAATTTAATCAAGCACCCCTTCAGGACCTTTTTCTCTTCTTCAGGAATTCCTATCATACGAATATTGTTATGTTTGATTGTATCACTCAGGTCTCGAAGTCTCCTTTCTTGCTCCTGGATCAATTTCTCTCTTTTTTTCTCGGCTTCCTCTTTTGCTATAACTGTGTCTTCTAATTCACCTATTCTCCTCTCTGCCTCTTCAATCCATGCATTGGCCACCTCCATTTTATTATGTACCTCATTGATAGCCTTTTTTAACTTGTTGCAGCTATTTTGAAGGTCCCTAGCCTTTATATCAATAGCTTCTCTGATGTTTTTTTCAAGTCCAGCGATTAATTTTATGACAATTGTTCTAAATTCTTGTCCAGTTAGGTTGCTTAAATCTGTTTTGAGCTGTTCTGTGGCTATGGCTTCTTCCTGGAATTTCTTTAGAGCAGAGTTCTTTCGTTCTTTTCATTTTGTCTAGCTTTGTGTCTCATGTCAGTTTTAAAAGCTCATTATGCACTGTGCACCTGTTAGTATTGCTCTATTAAATGAAGCTCATTGACTGTCCAGGGCCTGTCATTTCAGAAAGTGTTCTTTTAATGGTGTCTCTCAGTTTCTCTTTGTGTGCCTTTGATTATTTTATTGCCGTACTCAGTGATATTTGGGACTCTCCACCATGTCTACTTTGACTTGTTTCTTGAGGTAGCCCTGAAAAGGTAAACAGACAAACACACAGGGAACAAAAGCATGCAAAGGCAGAGACAAATCAAATATACAAGCAAGCCAAAAGGGGTAAAGAACTAAAGAAAAGGAAAGGAAAGGAAAGGAAAGGAAAGAAATGAAAATTAGAAAAGAAAAATAAAAAAAAGTTGGGGCAGAGACAGGAAAATCCTATGTACAGTGTAAAAGTGTATAACCAGCCGAGGGGAGAGATAAGAATGAGATAGGGAAAAATATATCTGGATGGCAATAGAAAAAAAGCAGAAGAAAAAAAATAGGAAAAGAAAAACGAAAAAAGAAAGAAGGGCAGCTTTCCAGTGAGGATGGGTGTGGTTTGGTGTAGGTAGGTCTGGGGGTGGGGGTTGCTCTCTGAGGCCCCGCCTTGGTGGTTGCAGGGAAAAGAATGGTGGCTCCCCAAGCTCTGCTGGAACCAAGAGTTGCAAGCCGCTCTTTGGAGTCCTGTCTCTCTGTGCCACAGGTGATCCAAGTCGTATTTTCCAAGCTCCGTCTTGCTTCCAAATCCTAGTCCATGAACTTTAATGCTACCACTGGAGATGAGATGCACTCCCCCTTGCAGCTGGCCTCCCAGCCAGGATCGCACAGGGGGTGGGAGAGATTCTCCTGGCACAGCTGCCGCTGGAGTTGAGATGGACTCGAGCTTGTGGCCAGCTTCCTAGCCGGGATCGTGTAGAGGGAGGGGGCTGTTTTTTCTGGTGCCGCCTCACATGGGTGCGGCTACCGCATGTGATGATGAATACACCAGCTAGATGGACGGATTTCTCTACCATTGCCCAGTGGTTATATATGGGGTGACAATATCTCTCTCCATCCTGGGGCGAGTTTTTTATCTCTTCTTTAGAGACAGTTCTTTGAGCGTTTTCAGTCTCTCTTTCTCTTCCCCTTGTGTCTTCAGGGAACTGTGTGCTCTCCCTATGTTGGGCTGGGGCTCCCATCCCTGCACACTTCCAGGGCCCAGCCCATTTTTTGAATTCCCCAGTTCGCACTCACTCACTCAGACATCTTTGAGGTTGTCTTCTTTCTGGAGTCTGTGTGTTCTACTTCCACTGTTGCAGATCAGAGTATTGTCTCTACAGTTCTCAGTTTAATAGATGCAGGCGGGCGAAGATTACAGAGCTCCATACTTCTCCGCCATCTTGCCCTTCCCTCTATTTTTAAAAAATGAATAAATGGTAACTATATAAAGCTGTAATTTAAAACAATTTTGATGCTGTTATGTGTATAAAATTTAATTTGTCTGTTAATAATAATACAAACGGAGAGGAGATACTGTTATTGGATAAATTTTTTATATTCTACTGAAATTTAGTTGATATTAGTCCAAACTACAAGATTTAAGATGTTAATCATTACCTTCAGGCAATTACTTAAAAAAACTTAAAAAACCCAAAAAAACAAAACACCAAAGACATTAAAATGGCATATAAATAAAATGTATATAATCAACAAAGAAGATAGCAATGGAGTAGAGAAACAAAAGACATAAATAGTGTACATGAAACCATAGCAAAAAGGCAGATTAAAATGCGACCTTATCAATTATTAGGTTAAATATAAATGGATGAGTGGCACCTGGGTGGCTTAGTCAGTTAAGTGTCTGACTTCAGCTCAGGTCATGATCTTGTGGTCCATTTGTTAGAGCCCTGCATTGGACTCTGTGCTGACAGCTCAGAGCCTGGAGCCTGCTTCAGATTCTATGTCTCCCTTTCTCTCTGCCCCTCCCCCACTCATGCTCTGTCTCTGTCTCTCAAAAATAAATAAACATTAAAAAATTAAAAAAATATATAAATGGGTGAAACATCCCAATCAAATGTCATAGATTGGTAGACTAGGTTAAAAAACACAAAACATGATTCATTTATATGCTGTGTATAAGACCCTACATTGGATTTAATGACACAAATTAGTTAAAAGTAAAAATATGAAAAAATATAATCATGCAAACAGTAACTAAATTAGATATAAAATATCTATACTGATATCAGACTAAATAAACTTTAAGGCAAAAATTGTTACAAAAGGTAAGGTAGGATATATTATAAAAAAGTGTTAATTCATCAAGAACACATAACAACTATAAATATGTATGAACTTACCAAGAAGACATGAATCAAAAACTGTCAGAATTTGAGGGGACATAGAGATAATTTATTACCATGTGTGGGAAAATAAATTTTGAGGGAAGAGTCAACATGACAGAAAAGTAGGAGGACATGAAGTTCCCTCAACCGTCAAACACAGCACTATTGAGGCCAGAGACATGGAATTCTAGGAATCCAGGGTACAAAGTGATAGAAACATCTCCAGGGACCCACAAGGACAACGAGGTAGGCCATAGGTGCAGTGGCTGTGAATTGAGAGAGATAAAATGGGTGATGTAGGAATGGAGGGGAGGGATCCCCTTCTGTGGAGAGGCCAAAGGAAGAGAAAGAGAGGCTGTGGAAGTGTAGGATTGTATTTGGTCATGAGATAAACCATGGACTGGGAAATGGAAAAAATGGAGAAAGAACTAATTTCTAACTGCAGGGTTTTCTCCACCTTGTTCAAGTGCCTTTGGAAGAGGGAAGCCAGCCCCAGCCTCAGTAGCTAGATCTCAGGAGCAGTCAGAGAGAGCAATCCTCTTCATTGAGTGCTGTGGGAAGAAGGCACATAGTCATTCCAAGGACAAAAGACTCTGCAAGGCCCTGCCACCTAGAATCCCTTTGTCGGCTTGCTGGTGAAGTGATAGTACCCCAGAACAGGCATGCCCGCAGAGCATGTTCCTTAAGACATCCAGGTTTTTATCCCAGCTGAGCACCAGGGAGGTGCGGGAGATGGTGGAGTGGGACATAGCAGCCCACTCATGCCCACTCAGCATTGTGCGGAGCCAGAGGCTCTTAGCCTGCTGGCTGGGTGGAATGGCACTTGCCTAGAACTAGGGCATGCTGAGTGGGATCATGTAAGACATTGAAGTTTGAATCCCAGCTGAGCACATGGGAGGCATGGAAGACTGTGGAGCGGAACAGAACTGGCCCGCTTGTGCCCTTTTGGCACTGTGAGGATGGCCTGAACTGAGTGGTTTGGGACACCTGGTCCAGGGAGTAGAGACTGGGGTGTTGCCATTTTTCTCCCCATCACCAAGGTTGGGTTTCAAGGAAAGGACAACAGGCACACCTATACCAAACCATGCCCTTCTCTGCTTGGTAACTGCATATCTAACACAGCAATACTGACACTGATGGAACCAGACAGTCCCTCCTCCAGACCAGTGCAGGCACCAGTTCCAAGGCACCTTCAGGTATTGGTCCAGTGGCTTTGCATCCTCTGATTGGATTCTTGATCAAATCTTATCATATTATATATATTTTTCCTCTTATTTCTTCCCTTCCCTAGTCTAGTCATCCTGGTTTTTGGTTTCTTTAAGCAAACATTTTTAATCTATTCTTGTTACATCCCTTCTGTATCTCCTTTTTTTTTTTATTTTCCACTCTTTCTCTCTGGACTGAGCTGTATAATTTCTCTGATTTTCTGCCTGGTCAATTTTTTTTTCTTTTCCTTTTCCCCACCCCTGTCATTTATCTCTTTGTATGGGATAAGGCCTATTCCACTACCTCCTCCTTTTAATTTTTTTTTCCAGGGAGACTTCAGTGAACAAACCAAAGCACACCACTACAAGTAGAGCGATAAAGCAACCAGAGACTCAACAAGAGAGAGCACAAAACACACTGCAAAAACAGCTCTTGAGGGGTAAGGCTCTGGGCAGCATTATGACCCTATTTATTTATTATTTTAAAAATATTTAAAATATTTTTAATGTTTATTTTTGAGAGTGAGAGAGACATAGTGTGAGTGGGGAGGGGCAGAAAGAGAGAGGGAGACACAAAATCTGAAGCAGGCTCAGGGCCTGATCCTGGGCTTGAACCCACAAACTGTGAGATCATGACCTGAGCAGAAATTGAATGCTCAACCAACTGAGCCACCCAGGCGCCCCTCATTCTTTATAATATATTAGTGCTTGCAGGTATAGGACTCATATAAAGCTACTAAAACACATATGGGATAGAAAACTAGCCAAATGACCAAAACAGAACAATTTGCCTCAAAAGAAATTTCAGGAAGAAATGACAGATAGGGAATTTCTCAAAACAGATATAAGCAACATAACTGAGAAAGAATTTAGAATAATAGTCATAAGATTAATAGCTTGACGTGAAGAGCATAGAAGACAGCAGAGAATCTATTGCTGAAGAGATCAAGGAACTAAGAAATAATCACAACGAATTAAGAAATGTCTTAAATGAGGTGAAAAATAAACTAGATGCAATGACAGCAATGATGGACAAGACACGGGAGTGTAAGTGAAACAGAAGATAAAATTATGGAAAACTATGAAGCTGAGAAAAAGAGAGATAAAAAATACTAGACCACAAGGAGAGAATTAGAGAACTAAGTGCTTCATTGAAATGTAATAATATCCATATCATAAGAGTTCCAGAAGGAGAGAGAGAGAACAGGGCAGAAGGTTTACTTGAACAAATTATAGCTGATGACTTCCCTAATCTGGGGAAGGAAACAGAAGTCCAAATCCAGGTGGCACAGAGAATTCCTTTCAGATATAACAAGAATAGATTTCTCCATGGCAAATTATAGTGAAACCAGCAAAATAGAAGGATAAAGAGAGAATTCTGAAAGCAACTAGGGACAAACAGGCATTTACTTACAAGGATAGACACATAAGGATAGTAACAGACCTATTTACAGAAACATGGCAGGCCAGAAGGGAGTGGCAGTAAATATTCAATGTGCTGAAAAGGAAAAATATGCAGCCAAGAATCCTTTATCCAGCAGGGCTGTCATTCAGAACAGCAGGAGAGATAAAGGCTTTCCCAGACAGACAAAAACTGAAGGAGTTCATGACCACTAAACCAGCCCTGCAAGAGACAATAAGGGGGATTCTGTGAGTTGAATGCTGCAAAGACAATAAAGGACCAGAGGCATCACTACAAGCATGAAACCTACAGATAACACAGTGACACTAAATCCATATCTTTCAATAATCACTCTGAATATAAATGGACTAAATGCTCCAGTAAAAAGACATAGGTTATCAGAATGGATAAAAAGTCGAGAACCATCTATATACTGTCTAAAAGAGACCCATTTTTGATCTGAGGACACCTTCATATTGAAAGTGAGGTCATGGAGAACCATCTATCATGCTACTGGAAGTCAAAATACAGCTGGAATAGCCATACTTACAGCTCAGACAAACTAGATTTTAAACTAAAAGCTGTAACAAGAGATTAAGAAGGGCATTATATCATAATTATGGGGTCTCTTCTTCAAGAAAACCTAACAATTGTAAATGTTTAGGCTTCCATCTTGGAGCATCCAAATACATAAATCAGTTAATCACAAACATAAGCAATCTTATTGATAAGAATATTGTAATTTCAGGGGACATTAATACTCCACTTACAACAATGGACAAATCATCTAGACTGAGAATCAGTAAAGAATCAATGGCCCTGAATGATACACTGGACCAGATAGACTTGATATATATATTCAGAAATTTTCAATCAAAAGCAGCAGAATACACATTCTTCTCGAGTGCACAGGGAACATTCTCCAAGATAGATCACATACAGGTCACGAAACAACCCTCAATGAATATAAAAAATTGACATCATACCATGCGTATTTTCTGATCACAATGTGGTGAAACTTGAAATCAACCGCAAAAAAAAAAAAAAAAAAAAAAAAAAAAAGGAAAGCCTCCAAATGCACGGAGGTTAAAGAACATCTTACTAAAGAATGAATGGGTCAACCAGGCAATTTTTTAAGGAAGAAATTTAAAAAATATATATATATAGGGAAGCAAATGAAAATGATTACACAACAGCCCAAACCTTTTGGGATGCAGCAAAGGCAGTTCTAAGAGGAAAATACGTTGCAATTCAGGCCTATCCCAACAAACAAGAAAAATCCCAAATACAAAATCTAACAACACACCCAAAGAAACAAGAGGACAACACCAAAGAAACCCTAATACTAGCAGAACAAGAAAAATAATAAAGAGTAGAGCAGAAAGAAACAATCTACAATCAAAAAAGTAGAAGAGATCAATGAATCTAAGACTGGCTTTTTAAAAAAGAAAACAAAATTGAAAATCTTCTAGCCATACTTCTCAAAAAGAAAATAGAAAGGACCAAAATAGATAAAGTCACCAAAGAAAGAGGATAGATCACAACCAACACCACAGAAATACAAACAATTACCAAAGAAAACTATGAAAAATTATATGCCAACAAACTGGACAACTTGTAGGAAATAGACAAATTCCTAGACCCCAACACACTACCAAAACTCAAATGGAAAGAAATAGAAAATTTGAATAGACCCATAACCAGTCAAGAAATTGAATCAGTTATCAAAAATCTCCCAACATATTAGAAAATTGAGCCAGATGGCTTCCCAAGGGAATTCTACCAGACATTTAAAGGAGAGTTAATACCTATGCTTCTCAAAGCTGTTCAAAAAAATAGAAATGGAAGGATAGCTTCCAAAATCATTCTACGAAGCCAGCATTACCTTGATTCCCATACCAGAGAGAGAACCCACTAAAAAGAAGAACTACAGTCCAATATCTCTGATAAACATAGATGCAAAAATTCTCAGCAAGATACTAGCAAATTGAATTCAACAGTATATCAAAAGAATTATTCACCATGATCAAGTGGCATTCATTCCTGGGCAGCAGGACATGTTCAATAGTTGCAAATCAATCAATGTATTATAACATGTTAATAGAAAAAATGATAAGAACCATATGATCCTGCCAATAGATGTAGAAAAAGAATTTGACAAAATACAGCATCCTTTATTAATAAAAACTCTAAAGAAAGTCAGCAGAGAAGAAATGAAACTTAACTTCATAAAAGTAATATATAAAATGCACACAGCTAATATCCTCCATGGGGAAAATTGAGAGCTTTTCCCCTGATATCAGGAACCCAGCAGGGATATCCACTCTCACCACTGTTGTTTAACGTAGCATTGAAAGTCCTAGCATGAGCAATCAGACAACAAAATGAAATAAATGGTATCATAATTGGCAAAGAAGAAGTCTAACTTTTACTTTTCGCAGATCACATGACACTCTACATGGAAAACCCAAAAGACTCCACTAAAAAGCAAAAATCCTCAACAAGATACTAGCAAATCGAATTCAACAGCATATAAAAAGAATTATCCACCATGATCAGGTGGGATTCATTGCTGGGTTACAGGGCTGGTTCAATATTCGCAAATCCATCAATGTGATACATCACGTCAACAAAAGAAAAGATAAAAACCATATGATCCTGTCGATAGATGCAGAAAAAGCATTTGACAAAATACAGCATCCTTTCTTAATAAAAACCCTCGAGAACGTCGGGATTGAAGGAACTTACTTAAATATTATAAAAGCCATCTATGAAAAGCCCACAGCTAATATCATCCTCAATGGAGAAAAACTGAGAGCTTTCCCCCTGAGATCAGGAACACGACAGGGATGTCCACTCTCACCAC
>JAQQST010001782.1:0-11724 GCA_028646485.1 Cryptoprocta ferox
TCTTCTTTCTGGCGTCTGTTTCTTCTTTCCCCCACTTGCAAATCCAAGTTTTATCCCTTCAGTCCTTCTCAGTTCAATCCATACGGGCGTGCTCGGATTACAGAGCTCCCTGCTCTTCCGCCATCTTGTCCTCCCCCCAATCCTTATTCTTTTATAAGTATTCTTCCACAGTGATAGAAAACATTTGAAGATGGCCTTTCAACCTACTAAGTTGGGGTCTTGTTTTGTGCAGTATGTTTCACATTGGCACAGATTTTCTCATAAAATATAATTTTTCCATAGAAAAAATTAGAAAGAATAATACAATTGTCTATAATTATTATCTTTTAAGGGTAAAACCAACAAAAAGTAGACACCAAAACTAAATGCTAAAACCATGTGGGACATTTTCTTTGGTATTTTCACACATCTTTGGCCATCTCTATTAAATGTGAAAAAGAATCAAGATTTGGTATTAGACATTAAAAGTCATGTATCATAAATATGTCATTTTTTAAGTTTAAACTTTCTTTGTGTGAGTCAGGGTCAAGACAGAACAGTAATAATTTTGAAAGGACAGTAAAAAAGCGAAGGAAGCTGAGGACCTAACAGACAATAGTTGTTGGACACCTTAAATGTACAGGCCAAGTCAAAAGAAAATTTAAGGATTTCCATACCTAAGATTTTTCCCACACCATGATCTGCCCCTCTTAGCAAGAAATACTGTTATTAAAAATGAGGCTTTGACTAATAATATAAATGGTAATATCCTCTTGATTATTATTAATAGAATTCACATGCTAATTTCAGTTCATAATTAATGAGGAAAGGGAGATACAATATAATAGTGGCTTATCCATATAAAGAGATTTCTGTTTCTTATTGACTTGTTGAGAATGACACATTGGGAGCATGATACCAAAACAATTTTTTAATAAATATGGAGCTGATGCCTTCATTTGTTTTAAAATTATTAATTGTTTACTGATATCTGTGGGATGGAAGACTTTCCAGAAAGCTCCAGGTATCACTTATCAAACTGAAGTTCCATTATATAACTTTGGCTTCTTATATAAATTTAAAACAATTACAAGAAACAAAGATAATTATGGCAGAACCTTGAAAAACATAAATTGTTCCATTTAATGGAAAAAAATGAGAGTTTTATAACATTAATGTATAAAATCTAAAGCCAGCCTCTATAAATAGGCATTAATTAAAAACTTGAATTGTTAATGGAAGAACATTCCATTTATTAAGACTCTATTATCTAATAATCCTAAGTATATTTTTCTTTACATATAAGAACGAGCTATAACCATTATCAAAAGCATATTTCACCCTATAAACAAATTCATCTGCAGCTCTGCTTTGTCACAATTATCATGCAAATGGATTAGTAAAAATTTCCTCTTCCAGCGTAAGTGAAAGGAAACAATGAACTGACTGTAATATTAAAAGAACATGTATTGGAATGTTTATGCATACATACCAACAAGACAAGCAAATTCTACTGATCCAGGGTCTTGTCTAATTAACTTCTCTGAGCCCTTCCAATATATTCGTTTATATCAACACAAACCTGCCTTTGTCCCTCCCTCTCTCCCATCTATTGACGCACACTTAAAAATTCAAATTTATCTTAGTTTTTGTAATCAATCTGCCCCCCGACAAAGGGAATATAAAGACTTTAACCTTACAGCGGAGAATTGTCCATCAAAATTTTTAGCCAAGTTCTTGGCCAGATTGACTCTAGGTCAACTGTGTTTTGACCTTTATTTCATCCTTCTTCGATTCCCTTGCAAATAAGAACCATAACCTAGAAGTAATATCATTGCTTCCTACCTTTTCCCTGTCCTTTACTATGTGTGAAGTCTGAGCTGAATCTCTATACATGATGCTAACTCTCTGTTTGGTTTTGCCTGGGCAACGCAAGGACAGCTAATTATTGTCCATGTTATTAAATTTGACACAGATGTGCCCACTGAGCCTCCACCTGTTATATTCCTCATGCACATTCCTGACACACCATTCCCTTCCCTCCTCTTTGCTACTAATACTGTGGTTACAGCAGGGTATGTTCTGTGAATCTCAGTGGGCCCATCTTGTCGCTGAATCTCAGTCATCCTTAATTTGGCTCATTTACCTCTGATAAAATAGCTATGCTATTAACTAGTATGATCATGAAATATGGCCAAAACTGAAAACAACATTATGATAGTCTCTGAATAGATTCTTTGGCCAATTTGGTTTTAACAGCAATTATAGAGAATAACCTATTCGATACTATTTAGAGCATCAGGATCTTGATATTCAACATGTTCTTAACTTGTTCAGCAGTAATATACTTAGCATTAATAATTTGGGTGGCATTTCTGAAAAAATGTCAAAAGACATATTGATTCATTACACAGAAGCTGTGTTATAAGTGTACTTTTCTGAATTTCAGATGAAGAGAATAAAAGGCTTTAAAACAGACAACATAAAAAAATAAACCAGATAACATAAAAATTTGAATCATTCAAATGTAGTATGTTAATGAAAAAAACTTGATTTTCATATGCTTATTAAGGTTGTACTCCTTTGTTATGTCTGTGGATGCAGCTATCACATCCCGGGATGCAACATGTTTTAATGGACTAGAGTTTTACAACAGATAAAAAAGGGAAAAGAATATCTACCATAAAATAATAGTGAACATATTTCTGGAGCCAGAAAGGGTGATGTTTTAAAAGATGAAATGACTGGGGAACCTAGGTGGCTCAGTCAGTTAAGTGTCCAACTTCGGCTCAGGTCATGATCTCATGATTTGTGGGTTTGAGCCCCACATCAGGCTCTGTGCTGACAGCTCAGAACCTGGAGCCTGCTTCTGATTTTGTGTCTTCCTCTCTCTCTGCCCCTCCCCCTCTCACACTCTGTCTCTCTGTCTCTCTCTCAAAAATAAATAAACATTTAAAAAATTATAAGATCAAATGACTAATGAGGCTATTAAAAACTAAATATGTAAAAGTGATTTTAGAATATCTTTAATAAATGACATATTTTTATTTATGATGATGTGTTACACCGTATAACTTTAATTATAAAGCAAAGAGGGGTGCCTGGGTGGCTCAGTCAGTTAAGCATCCAACTTCAGCTTAGGTCATGATCTCACAGTCCATGGGTCCGAGCCCCATGTCGGGCTCTGTGCTGACAGCTCAGAGCCTGGAGCCTGCTTCAGATTCTGTGTCTCCCTCTCTCTCTCTGCCCTTCCCCTGCTCGCTCTCTGGCTCTCTTTCTCTCTCTCTCTCTCTCTCTCTCTCTCTCCCCCCCCCTCTCAAGATAAAATAAAGACAAAAAAATTTTAAAAAATTATAAAGCAAAGAGAAAATGAGAATAAATATAACAAACACTAAGATGCATATTTAAGCTTCCATAAAATTAAGGGAAAACTACTAGGGTAAAGAATTGAAAGAGGAGGAGCAAAAGGGTTGACATGGAGGTTTTCATGGCAAGATTCCAGGTCTTGATAACCAATGGGAGTTTCTGCAGCCATTGGGAACAGAAGATGAGCACTTGGACCCAAGTAGGTTAAGCTGAAATTTAGATCTTCCACATAAAGCCAGGGTTTTGATGGCTACATCTTCATTGACAGAAAAGTTGTCCACTGGTCTCGCAGATAAAGACAACAGAGAAACTTGATTCTCTTGGCCTATTCTTTTTGTGGAAAGAATATGGTCTATCTTCAGAATTCATGATCTTAGAGCTACCATAAAAAGTTTGTGGTTTCAGTGTGCTACATGCATTATAAAGACTTTAACCTTATAGCGAGGAATTGTCCATCAATAATAGTAAAAAGTGGTCCCTGCCTAACAATAGCTCTGAATTAATTGGTAAAAGCAAAGAAGCTTTTTATAAGGGAAACACTGTCAACCAAAACCTCAAAGTTAAAACTCATCTCACGGGGCGCCTGGGTGGCTCAATCGGTTGGGCGGCCAACTTCGGCTCAGGTCATGATCTCCTGGTTCGTGGGTTCGGGCCCCGCGTTGGGCTCTGTGCTGACAGCTAGCTCAGAGCCTGCAGCCTGTCTTCAGATTCTGTGTCTCCCTCTCTCACTGACCCTCCCCTGCTCATGCTGTCTCTCTCTGTCTCTCAAAAATAAATAAAAAACATTAAAAAAAACTGATCTCACACATAAGAAACAGTATGATTATACCCCAAGAATGTCATATATGTGACCATTAAATAAACATCACAAATATAGACTATAAATATATTAAATGACAAAGATAGAAACAAAGTATTACAATATGAGGAAAAACAAGCTACAGATCAAAAGACCAAAATAATTTTAGAAAAGAACAAACAGACACAAAGAAATGAAAATTTTAGTCATTAAAATAAAAACTGTGATGGGTGGTTATAGATAAGATTTAAAATATTTAAAAAATAGAAAAATAGTGATGAAATTATTTAGAATACATCCAGCACCACAGTTCTAATACACAGAGAAAAAAGATGCGAAATTTACTGAAGGAATAAGAACACTTCTACTCAACAAAATGATAGACCATTTAGTGGCATCATTGGATACATATCTATAAGTTCAAATGTCCCCAGCTCTAGTGTTCTGCAGTACATTTTTCAGTATAATGTGCCAAAACACTGACGGTATTAAATCTAAAACTATGTGATGGTGACATTTGCTCTTGAAATGATGTTTAACCTCAGGAGATAGGTACTTAATGAAATTATCAATTATCATTCCAGTTTTAATATATATACTGAGATTCCAGATAGATATAAGAGGTTAGAAAAAAATGTAAGAGGCAGGAGAGAACTTTTCTTAGGAACTTGGGGTCATTATACAGCATAGGAAGTAACTTACAACTCCTCTGTGTCTAAAATCTATCCATGAATAAACAACTTAGCAAGTGGTCATGTTAGTCTACCTTAGTAAAAATGCCATTTATTTTTTTCACCAATAAATAGAGCAAATATAAGTGTTCTTATTATAGCAGTAATATTGATGTAGCAAATCTCACATTGCCGCTATAATTTATTTTTTAATTTTATTATTATTGTTTAATGTTTATTTATTTGAGAGAGAGAGAGAGAGAGAGAGAACATGCACAGCAGGGGAGGGGTAGAGAGAGAGGGAGGCAAAGAATCCAAAGCAGGCTCCATGTCTGAGCTGTCAGCACAGAGCCCAACACAGGGCTTGAACCCACAAACTTGAGATCATGACCCGAGCTGAATTCAGACGCTTAACTTACTTACTAAACCACCCAGGTCACCCCTTATTTCTTTACTTTAAAAAGGAGAAAATGAACCCACGAACACAAAACCATTATTCTTTACCTCTCTGACATAAATTACAAATTCCCCGGGGAGAAGCCTCATAGTCCTATGGGATAAAAGAGGAGATGAGTCATTTGTTATGAATCTGTGATAAATATGTTCTCCGCTGGTCCAATTATTCGCTGAGACATACATTGGTATACATTCCTTTAACTTATTCCATTAGAATAGACATTTCCCAAAAAATAATGACCAAAGGCTAATCTTTTTCTTAGCGCAATCACATCTTTCATGTCAAAATGTAAAATGAGTCTAGTTCCTGAGGAAGTTTTAATTACAAGGAAGTACTCTGACTTCCTCATCCTCTGTGATCTAGCCAAAGTAATGCAGCCTACCTCAGCATTATGCACAAATTGTCCAAATTGTCCATTGTCTCTTTTCTCCCAGATTTCTTGAGAGAAAACAGACATTTAAAGTGTGCAATGTGATTATGTGATATATGTATACACTGTGAAAGAATTTCCCTCATTGAATTAAATAACACACACACATATATGTATATATGATGCATGACTATGTACATATGATTATATGATACCACAGAGTATTTGTCTTTCTCTGTTTGGCTTATTTAACTTAGCACAGTATCCTACAGATTCATCCATGGTGTTACAAACGTTTGACCTGAGCTCTTTGTTTTTTAAGATTGAATAATATTAAGTAGTACCCAATTTAAACATAGGTAAAGGACCCAAATAGACATTTTTGTAAAGAAGATATACAAATGGCCAACAAGAACATGAAGAGATGCTCAACATCACTCATCATCAGGGAAATGCAAATGAAAACCATAGTGAGATAACCCCTCATACCTGTTAGATTTTCTGACATCAAAAAAACAAGAGATGACAAATGTTGGAGAGGATGTGGAGAAATGAGAACCCTCATGCACTGTTGGTGGTAACATAAACGGGTGCAGCCAGTGTGGAAAATTGTATGGAGTTTCCTCAAGAATTTAAAAATAGAATGGCTATACGGTCCAGCAGTTTCACTCGTGAGTACAAATCCAAAGGAAATGAAATCTTCAGCCCAAACAGACATCTGCGCTTCGATCTTTATAGCAGCATTATTCACAATAGCCAAATTATGGAAACAACCTAAGCGTCTGTCAAGGAATGAATGAATAAAGAGAATTGTCTACAACCTTGATAAGAGTCACCCTATTTCAGGCATTCAGAGAAATGAATCAGTGATATTGTTATGATTAACTTTGTGACTTATGTAAGTATTCTATAAGTGACAGAACTAGTAGAGAGATATTCCATGTTCTGCTTCGTAAGGCTCCTCCTAATAAATGTGATAGGGTAATAGTACTAATATAACATGCTAGAAGCTTAACTGTGACCATCAAAACTGAACTCTGATTTCTTCCCTTCCCTTCCCTTTCCTCTTCCCTTACCAGTTGTGTTTGGGCTTAAATGCTAAAGGATTTTTTTAAGTTTCTTTATATATAATAAGGAAAGTGGGGAAAAATGACATGTTGGACAGGCTTGGGAAGGGAGGATCTCAGGGAGACAGATGAGTATATGAAGAGAGACTTCAGGCTGCTTGTCCGAGGATGCGTAGTACCTTCTGAGTACTTGGAAAACACAGTCAAGGCATTTAGAGAATTCCATCAAATCTGAGTGGTCTCTGATTAAAAGATATAATACATCACTAAGGAAAGTAAAATCTCTCTAACCTATGACACACTATTAATTGATTTCAAGAGATGTATGAGTGTGAGGAAATGTGCATCTTGGAGTAAATAAGAGTAAGTTAATTGGAAATTATTTTTGATTGTCACAGTGTGTTTCTTTTATAAGAAAATCATTTTGAAAGTTGGGACTTAGGAAGTGGCTTCATTTTCTTTAAAAATTTTTTTAAATATTTATTTATTTTTGAGAGAGACAAGCACAAGCAGGGGAGGGGCAGAGAGAGAGGGAGACACAGAATCTGAAGCAGGCTCCAGGCTCTGAGCTGTTAGCACAGAGTCTGATATGGGGCTTGAACTCATGAACTGCGAGATCATGACCTGAACCGAAGTTGGATGCTCAACTGACTGAGCCACCCAGGTGCCCCAGTGGCTTCATTTTCTATACTCTATTACCTTTGAGTAATCCATCCTTGTCGGAAAATGCAGAATTGTGATGGGAAGGTGTAAAATGAACTAAAGACACCCAGGAGGAATTCACAAAAGAAATCCAAAGACACAGAAAGGGGAATACGCCCTACAGAGCCAGAGGCAGGACTCTGGAAAAGCACGGTAAGTGGACAGCAGAGTGCAAAATGGACAGTGATGAATGGAAAGATAAGTTGAGGTTTTGGCGAGTCAGAGGGTCCAAGGACTGTGGGGGTAAGGCAGACAGAGATAACAGAAAAATCGTTAAGAATTATGAGTTGGAACTCCTACATATCATTCAGGAAAACACACTGAATTGTGGAATCCTTTTAAATTATTCTGTATGTGTTTTGGACTGTGCTTTTTAAAATGGGATCTGAGTTTTCATTTCAAAATCATATTATAAAAATATGTAACCTATTGCCTCCACCAACACATATATATTACATATACAATGTAGGTATATATAATTATATATAATATATAATTATCTATTTCATTAATGTTTATTTATTTTTGAGAGAGAGAGAGACAGAGTGTGAGTGGGAGTGGGGCTGAGAGAGAGAGGGAGACACAATCTGAAGCAGGCTCCAGGTTCTGAGCTGTCAGCACAGAGCCCAATGCAGGGCTTGAACTCACAGACCACGAGATCATGACCTGAGCTGAAGTTGGACACTTAAGCGACTGAGCCACCCAGGCGCCCCAATATATATTATCTAAACATATAATTATATAACATACATAATATTTAATACTATATAATTATATATATAATATGTATGTGTGTGTGTGTATATATATATATATATATATATATATATACACACCCACAGAAATAGGATAATGCCAAAGAAAAACAGAAAAAAATCTAAATATCAAAAAGAATTTGTAGAGTAGTTTACATTATTTAGTTCCTTTTTAATTTTAATGCCCCCTTTCTATCTTGTCAACTTCTCTTTTCCAGAACAGCTTTTTGGGGAAATGGCCACATTTGCAGCACAACTTTATTGGTTTCAGGTTCACATCTAGGAGATGTCATGTTTTTGTTGTTGTTTTATTTTGCCATATGTTTTGTTTCTTGTATTTCCTGTGCATGGTTGGAGCGGGGCACTGTGCGGAGGAGCAGTGGGGAGTGAGTAGATCAGGGAAGAAATCCTTCACCAACAACACCAGGGAGGAAAAGCTGATTTGACACAAGACCCAAGTATGATGAACACAAATCCCAGGATCATGAAGGCCTTGGCCTCAGACGACTCTGTCACAAAGTTCATCCGTCATTTGTTTTTTCTTCCCATCCTTCCTTCTTCCTTCTATTCTTCTTCCTCCTTCCCTTCTTCCTTTTTCTTTTCAGGCTTATCAAGATATAATTGATAGAGAGTAAAATTCACCCTCCTTATGTAAAGTTTATGAATTTTACAAACATACAATCACATAACCACCACCACTACCACAACCAGAACGCAGAGGTACAAATTCTCCTGTGCCCCTTTGTATTTATTCTCCTCCCCAGGCCCAGCCCCAGAAAATCACTAATCTGTTTTCCATTTCCATAGTTTTTGCTTTTTCAAGATTGTCATATAAATGAAATCACACAGAATTTATACAACCTTTTGAATTTGGATTCTTTATCTTATCATGATGCGTTTAAGATTTATCCCTGTTATTGAATGTCCTTGTATTGCTAAGTTGTATTTCATTATATAGATATCCTACCTGCCTGCTCATAAATAAGTTGTGTTGCTTCTAATTTAGGGCAATTATAAATAAACCCACTTTCAATGTTTGCATGCATATTTTGATGTGGCCATATGTTTTTATTTCTCTTGGATAAATATCTGTGGGATTGCCAGGTGATAGGTGGGTGTCTATTTAATTTTATAAGAAACTGTCAAACTGCTTTCCAGAGTGGCTATACCATTTTCCATTCCTACCAGCAATCTCTGAGCATTCCTCCTGCTTTTCATCTTCTCTAGCACTTGGTATTGTCAATTTTCTTTTTAAGCTATTCTGGTAATTCCATAGGTATACGTTGTCAAGAGGTTTTGAAAATTATATCTTGAAGAGAATTGCAGAAAAGCAAAATCTTATCAATGAAAATGTGTTCTGATGAGGCATGCACTGTTGATTTACTTTATTTTATAATCATTGCAAAAGATTACAAAGAAAGAAGTAGCAATGAGATATGGCATGTAGGTTATTATTGGAAGGTAATGAATGAATGTTTCTACAAAAGAAGAAAAATCTAGAGACTGTATTCTATTAAAATAAAAATATATCTTTGTGTTCCATCATGAATTTTATTGCACTTTTAAATGACACTGACTTTAAAAATAATAAGAAAGAGTAATTAGTTCTTTAGAAACTTTTACTTGAAATAATTTTCTGAATTATCAATGGTGATAGTAATAGTAGTAATAACATATCAAAACTAAGAGAATATTTTTCCAGGAAAAAAGAGGCATGTTAAAATTGAGTCTAGTACATACTGGCAAAGGTGCCAAATAATGTAATTTACATTTCCCTTTGTTTTGCATCTGTTAACCGAATTTAGAGCTACTTACACAAATTTATTAGGACGGTATTATATTTATGCCAAAATTCTCAGTTTTTCATAGCATTTTTTCCCAATTACTTACTGAAATTATTGACATGAATAACAGATGCAAATAAGGTGAAAGATTTATTCCCTATTTGAGTCTGAATATTATAATAGAATAAAATTCCACGAGCATACTACAAAACTTTAGTGAATGGTCTCAGAATGTACTCTTAATTCTGTCTAGTCACCTTGCAAATTTCCAAATACTGTTCCATCTGGGGAAAAAATAAAGAACCAAAAATTTAACTTGGATTAGTGAGTATTAGGGTCGGCCTTGTCACAATTAATAATTTCAAAAAATAGTAACTTTTAAAGGCAAACATAGGGCTGATTTGGAGAGCAGAGACAGAAAACAGAAATTAGATAAGAAATACAGATTTCCAGAGGTAGGTTTTTTAAGCCTCTGTCAAAACCAGCAGATAAAGAGAAGTAAAAGAATGGTCAGGCTCATAGGCACACAGTCTCCACGGTCAGAAAGTCAAACACAGTTTGATGATCCAAACCTTACTGTGATACAGCTGAAAATCCAGATGAAAACATGGAGTTCTATATTGGATGAATCCAAGTACTAATTTTAGCTCTGTCACTTATCAGCTCTGTGACATTAAGCAAGTTATAAAAAAAATTCCTTGTTTCAATTTCCCATTACAGTAATAGGATAATGCTGGCCTCAAAGAATGGGTTAGGAAGTTTTCTCCTTGGATCTATATTTTAGGAGAGATTGTAGTCAATTAGTATAATTACTTTCTTAAAAGTTTGCTAGAATTCACCAGTAAGCTCATCTGGGCTTGGAGCTTTCTGATCTGGAAGGTTAGCAATTCGATTTCTTTAATAGCTATGGGTCTATTTAGATTGTCTATTTCTTCTTGTGTGATTTTTAACAGATTCTATCTTTCAAGGAATTGGTCCATTTCACTTGGTGTTTCAAATTTGTGTGCACAGAGGTATTTATAATATTTCCTTTTTAACCTTTTGATGACCATGGGATCAGTAGTGATGTCCTTTCCTTCATTTCTCATGTGACTGATCTGTGCCTTTTCACCTTTTTTCTTAGTTTGCCTACCTTATTGATTTTATTGATCCTTTCATAGAACCAGCTTTTGGTTTTATTTTTTATCTATTGATTTCATTGATTTGGGCTGTAATTTTTATCATTTCTTTCTTCTGTTTCTTTTCTCTAGTGTCCTAAGGTGGAAGTTTAGATGATTAAGTTTAGATCTTTCTTCTAATATATGCATTCGGTGCTATATATTTTCTTCTAAGCACTGCTTTTTGCCACATCTTATACATTTTGGTCTTTTATTTTAAATTTCATTTAGTTCAAACTATTTTTTTAAAGTTCTCTTTGACTCATGTGTTATTTAGAACTGTGTTAATTTCTGGGTAGTTCCAACTATCCCACTGTTACTGATTTCGACTTTAATTCCATTGTGATCTGAGAGCAGACACTATGTAATTTCCATTCTTCTAAATTTAAGATGAGTTTTGTGGTCCAAAATGTGGTCTATCTTGGTGAATGTTCCATATGAGCATGAGAAGAATATGTATTCTGTGGTTGTTGGATGAAGTGGTTATATCGTTGATTTATGGCACTTTGAGTTCTACTGTGTCCCTACTGATCTTCCTGTTTATTTGTCCATATCTGATAAATGGGTGTTTAAATATCCAACATAATTGTGGATATACCTCTTAAAAAAATTTTTTT
>JAQQST010001783.1:0-11724 GCA_028646485.1 Cryptoprocta ferox
AGTATGGCTACTCTGGCTTTCTTTTGACTACCAGTCGCATGATAGATATTTCTCCATCCCCTTACTTTCAATCTGAATGTGTCTTCAGGTCTCAAATGAGTCTCTTGTAGACAGCAAATGGATGGGTTTTGTTTTTTTATCCAGTCTGCTACCCTGTGTCGTTTGATTGGGGGCATTCAGTCCATTTACGTTCAGGGTTATTATTGAAAAATGTAGGTTTGGGTTCATTGTGTTTTCTGTAGAGTTCATGTTTGTAGTGGTGTCTCTGGTACCTTGTATTCCTTGCAACATTTTCCTCATAGAATCCCTCTTAGGATTTCTTGTAGGGCCGTTTTGGTGGTGATGAATTCTCTCAATTTTTGATTATTTGGAGAAATCTTGCTCTCTCCTTCTATTTTGAATGGCGGGCTTGCTGGATAATGGCTTCTTGGCTGCATATTTTTCCTGTTCATCACATTGAAGATTTCCTGCCATTCCTTTCTGGCCTGCCAAGTTTCATTAGAAAGGTCTGTAACCACTCTCATAGGTTTCCCTTTGTATGTTATGGCCATTTTATCCCTAGCTGCTTTCAGAATTCTCTCTTTGTCTTTATATTTTGCCAATTTCACTATGCTTTTTCGTGCCAAAAGTCTATTCAAGTTACGTATTAGGGGGGTTCTTTGGGCCTTTTGGATTTCAATGTCCATTTCTTTCCTGATATTCGGGAAGTTTTCAGCTATAACTTGATATAGCATCCCTTCAGGACCTTTTTCTCTTTCTTCATCTTCAGGAATTTCTATGATACGGATATTGTTCCATTTGATTGTATCACTCAGGTCTCGATTTCTCTTTTCGTGTTCCTGTATCAATTTCTCTCTCTTTTTCTCGGCTTCCTCTTTTGCTATAACTGTGTCTTCTAATTCACTTATTCTCCTCTCTGCCTCTTCAATCCGTGCAGTGGCCACCTCCATTTTATTATGCACCTCATTTATATCTTTTTTTAACTCGGCACAG
The DNA here is from genome assembly GCA_028646485.1 of Cryptoprocta ferox. Lineage (NCBI taxonomy): Eukaryota > Metazoa > Chordata > Mammalia > Carnivora > Eupleridae > Cryptoprocta > Cryptoprocta ferox. The sequence goes on from JAQQST010001783.1 coordinate 994, forward strand.
CTATTTTGAAGGTCCCTAGAGTCTGTGTATCAATAGCCTCTTTGATGTTTTTTTCAAGTCCAGCGATTAATTTTATGACAATTGTTCTAAATTCTTTTCGGTTATGTTGCTTAAATCTCTTTTGAGCAGTTCTGTGGCTGTGACTTCTTCCTGGAGTTTCTTTAGAGGAGAGTTCCTTCGTTTCGTCATTTTGGCTAGCTTTCTGTCTCTTGTCAGTTTTAAAAGCTCGTTATGCCCTGTGCACCTGTTAGTATTGCTCTATTGAAATAGGCTTATTGACTGTTCAGGTCTTGTCGTTTGAGAAAGTGTTCTTTTAATGGTGTTTCTCAGTTTCTCTTGTTGTGCCTTTGATTATTTTACTTCCCTGGTCAGTGATATTTGGGACTCTCCACCATGTGCACTTTGGCTTGTTTCTTGAAGTATCCCTGAAAAGGAATACAGTCTAACATACGGGGTACGAAAGTATGCAAACACTCAGACAAATCAAACAAACAAGCAAAGCAAAAGGGGAAAGGAAGTAAAGAAAATGAAAGGAAAGGAAGAAAAAGAGAGAGGAGAAGAAGAAAAAGAAGAAAAAGAAAAAGAAAAACTAAAACAAAAACTACAACAAGGGGTGGGACGGAGACAGCTAGACTGTGGACAGTCTAAAAGTATATAACCAGCCAAGAGGAGAGATAAGAATAAGATAAGGAAATATATTTGGATGGCAGGAGAAAAGAGGGAGAAGCAAAGAAAAAAGGGAAAAAAAGAAAAAAAGGAAACTTTCCTGTGCAGATGGGCGTGGTTTGGCGTAGGTAGGTGGGTGTCGGGGGCTGCTCTCTGATGCCCTGCCTTGGTGGTTGTGGGGAGAAGGATGGCAGTGCTTCAAGCTCTGCTGGAATCAAGAGTTGTAAGCCGCTCTTCTGAGTCCGATCTCCCTGTGCCCAGGGCGAGCCAGACTGTATTCTCCAAGATGCGTTCCTGCCGGCTGTCAGCCTCCCAGCCAGGATCGCGCAGGGGGTGGGGCTGCCTTTCCGGGTGCCACCTGAAACGGGGCGCCGCTGCTGTGGCTCACTTGCAACTCAGTGTATTCTCCCTGCAGTCCTTCTCAGTTCAATCAATGCGGGTGAGTGAAGATTACAGAGCTCCCCACTTCTCCACCATCTTAGGAAGAAACTGTACAAAGAAAACTTTGATAGAACAGAGGAATAAGTAGACAGCAATATAGTAACACTAATACATTCCAATAATCCACATAAAACAACGGATAGAAAATCTAAAGAGAAAAATCAACAAGGAAAGAGAAGACATAAGCAACACTGAGGATCAAATGGAACTAGCAGACATATACAGAACATTCCACTGAAGAGCAAGAAAACCCATATTCTTCTTAGCACATATAGAACATTTCTCCAGGAAAGTTATAAGAAGATTGTAATTGTACCAAGTAACTTTCCTGATTATAATATAATGAAAGGAGGCAGGAAGAGCAGGATGATGGTAGTGGAGTAGGAGGACTATAGAGCCATCTCAACCCACAAAAACAACTAGATAACTATGAAATTATCCTAAATACCCCAGAAATTGGCCCAAAGATGGACAAACTCCACACTGAAAGGAAGAGAAAGGGCCACATCAAAGAAGGTAGGAAGTGCAAAGACATGGTTTAGGGGAAAAACAGATTGTGACTACTACAGAGGGGAGGAAGCCATGTATGTGGAGAAAGGTGAGAGAGAGAGGAGCACACAGGGGAACACACAAGCAGAACATTTCCCCAAAGTCATTGGCTTGGACAATGACAGGGGCTGAATTGAAAACCAGAAATGCTTAAAGCCTGGAGTTTTAAAGGTCAGCGGCTTGGCCAGGATAGAGCCCAGAGGGCATTGCACTGCTCCTGGAGAGAAGGCACACAGCATGGAAACACCAATGTGAAGAGTGTATAGGGCACACAGCAGGGAAGTTATTTACTGGAGCACTTTTGAGAGGCAGTATTCATGGAGACACCTCTCCAGGAACAAAGGAGCTGGCCAGAATCATTTTGCTCACATACCCCTCAGCATAAACACAGAGCCACTTGCAGGAAGCAGTGCAGTGCTGACACTGGCTGCCTAATTTTCTGACACCAAACCTCACACCCCTGTGTTCTACTGGAACTGCCCTTCTCAGTCACCTTTGCCTCAGTCCCAGCACAGCAGGGCCCTCTCCCTGAAGACCAGCATAAACCATTGCCCCCACCATGTCTCCCAACTAGAGAGTTTTGCAGGGGCCTCAGCTCCAGTGCAGACGGAGACAGGTCTCATTTCAAAGGCATACGAGAACTCCTAGTTAAAACTCACCACATTCAGGCCAAGGACTAAACAGGGCCCACAGCATACAAGGAGAGCAACTGTAGGTTACTGGCTTGAAAGATAGAGCAGCCAGAGCACAATAGAAAGATCATGCAGAACACACCAGAGACACTCCCTGAAGGCCCAGGCCCTGAGAATTACATGATTTTTTTCTTTATAAAGCCATTACTTTCTGGAGCAGGAGACTTAATAGGCTTTTCTAACACACAAAAGAAGACAGAGACTTAGATAAAATGCCAAGACAGGAATTTATCCCAGATGAAAGAACAAGATAAGGACTTGACCAGAGATCTAAGCAAAACAGATATAAATAACATGCATGAAGGATAATTTGAAGCAACAGTCATAAGGATACTCACTGGGATTGAGAAAAGAATAGAAGACATCAGAGAGACCCTTACCACAGAGATAAAAGAGTTAAAAAAGAATCAGAAATGAATAGTGTAATAAACAAGATTGGAAAAGGCTTGATGTAATCAACACAAGGCTGGAAGGAACAGAGGAACAAATTCGTGACATAGAAGACAAAGTAATGGAAAGTAATGAAGCTGAACAAAAGAGAGAAAGAATTATGGACTTCGGGAACTCAGTAACTCCATCACAGGTAATATTTGTATTATAGGAGTCACAGAAGAAGAAGAGAGAGGAAAGAGGGCAGAAAATTTATTTGAAGAAATATTAGCAGAAAACTTCCCTAATCTGGGGAAGGAAACAGACATCCCAATCCAGGAGTCACAGAGAACTCCATTCAAAATCAACAAAAGCAGGCCAACACCAAGACATGGTGTAATTAAATTTGCAAAATACGGTGATAAAGACAAAAATCTTAAAACAGCAAGACAAAATAAGTCCTTAACTTACAAGGGAAGACCAATAAGGTTAGCAGCATATCTCTCCATAGAAATTTGAGAAGCCAGAAGGAAGTGGCATGGTATATTAAATGTGCTGAATGGGAAAAATCTGCATCCAAGAATACTCTATTCCTTCTATCATTCAGAATAGAAGGAGAGATAAAGAGTTTCCCAGACAAACAAAAACTAAAGGAGTTAGTAACCTCAGCCCAGAAAGAAATATTAAAGAGGACTTTTTGAGTTCAAAGGAGAGACCAAAAGTGACAAAGACAAGAAAGGATTATAGAATTTTTCTGAAATTACAAAGAAAGTAATAAAATGGCACTAAATATATATCTATCAATAATTGCTTTGAATGTAAATGGACAAAATGCTCCAATCAAAAGACATATGGTGTCAAAATGGATGAAAAAACAAGACCCATCTATATGTGCCTACAAGACATTTGTTTTAGACCTAAAGACACCTTCAGATTGAAAGTGAGGGGGTAGAGAAACATTTACCATGTAAGCGATGTCAAGAGAAAGCCAGAGTAGCAATACTTGAATCAGATAACCTAGATTTTAAACAAAGACTGTAACAAGAGACAGAAGGACACTATATTATAATAAAGGGGACAATCCAACAAGAAAATATAACAATTGTAAATATTTATGCACCCAACATTAGACCACCCAAATATATAAAATAATTAATAACAAATATGAAAGAACTAATTGATAATAACACAATAATAAGAGGGGACTTTAACACCCAATTTACATCAACGGGCAGATCTTCTACACAGGAAATAAACAAGGAAATGATGTCTTTAAATGACATACTGGACCAGATGGACTTAATAGATATATTCGGAAAAGTCCAACCTGCAACAGCAGAATACACATTCCTAACAAGTGCACATGGAATATTCTCCAGAAAAAATCACATATTAGGTCAAAAAACAGGCCTCCACAAATACAAAAAGTTTGAAATCATACCATGAACCTTTTCTGACCACAACACAATGAAACTAGAAGTCAACAACAAGAAAACATTTGGAAAAACCACAATACATGAAGATTAAACAGCATGCTACTAAACAATGAATGAGTCAACCAGGAAATCAAAGAATAAATTAAAAAATACATGAAAGCAAATGAAAATTAAAACACAACTGTCCAAATCCTTTGGGAAGCAGCAAAAACAGTCCTAGGAGAGAAATGTACAGCAATACTTATCTCCTTTAAGTACTAAGAAAAACCCCAAATAAACAATATAATATTAAACCTAAAGGAGCTAAAAATAAAAAAGCAAAAAATGAAGCCTAAAGCCAGGAGAAGGAAGGAAATAATAAAGTAGAGAATGAGGAAACTATTATTTACTCAAATAAATTTTCTGACCCCTTTCCTCTCTTCTTCTGGGACTCCTATAATATAAATGTTATTATATTTGATGGAATCACTGAGTTCCCTAAGTCTATTCTCAAGTTCCATAATTCTTCTTTTTCTCTTTTGTTCAACTTCATTATTTTTCAGTATTTTGTTTTCTAGGTCCCTAATTCATTCTTCTGCTTCTTTCAGCCTTCTGTTCATGACATAAGCATGTTTCCAACCTCTCTCTCCCTCTCTCTCTCTCTCTCTCTCTCTCTCTGTATTCTTCTTTTCTGATTGGTTATTTTTTTAAGTCTTTAACTCTGTGGTAAGGGTTTCCTTGATGTCCTCTGTTCTCTTTGTCATGTCCATGAGTGTCCTCATGATTGTTGCTTTAAATCATCCATCAGGCATGTTACTTATATCTGTTTCACTTAGATCTCTGGCCATGGCCTTATCTTGTTCTTTCATTTGGGATAAATTCCTCTGTCTTGGCATTTTGTCTAAGTCTCTGCCTTCCTCTGTGTGTTAGGAAATCCAGTTATGTCTCCTCCTCCTGAAAGTAATGACCTTATTAAGAAGAGGTCATGTAAGGGTGCCTGGGTGGCTCAGTCAATTGAGCATCTGACTTCAGCTCAGGTCATGATCTCATGGTTCGTGGATTCGAGCTCCATATTGGGCTCTGTGCTAACAATGTGGGGCCTGCTTGGGGTTCTTTCTCTCTTCTTTTCTCTGCCCCTCCCTGACTCATGCTTTCTCTCTCTCTCTCTCAAGATAAATAAATAAACTTAAAAATAAAAGAAGTCATGTAATACCTAGGGTCTGGCACTTCAGGGAATGTATCCGGTGTGTGCTTTGTGTGCTCTGGTGGATTTTGTGTTGTGACTGCTCTATCCTTCAGGCTAGTCATCTTCAGAGGTTCTCCTTACCTGCTGTGAGCATGTTTGGTCCCTGGCCTGAATATGGCGAGTTTTAACTAGGTGTGCTCTGGTCTGCTTGTGAAATGTGACCTGACTGTACTTTCATAAGACCTGAGTCCCTGATGAACTCACTGGTCTGGAGGTATGTTGTGGGCAGAGGTTTATGCTGGTCTTCTGGAGGAAGGGCCCACTGCATTGGGACTGAGGCACGCTTGACTGAGAAGGGCAGTTCTGCCAGAGTGTTGGGGGTGTGTGGCTTGGTGTTAGCAAATCAGAGAGCTTTTGTGAGTGCTTTGTTGCTTCCAACAGGTGGCTCTGTTTATGCTGAGAAGTGGTGAGGGAAATGTTGCCAGCCAGCTCCTTTGTTCCAAGAGAGGCATCTCCATTAAAGCTGCCTCTCAGGGATACACTCCAAGAAAAGTGAATAATCTCCCCCTGTGCCCCCAAGACATTCTCCAAATCACTGCTTTCATGCCATCCCCTCCACACCACCATCATCAACCTACATTGTTTGCGTTCCTTCTCTCCAGAAGCAGGGTAATGCCCTCCTGGCTCTATCAAGGCAAAGGCCACTGACCTTTAAAACTACAGGCTTTAAGCCCCAGTGTCTGCAAGAACTCATGAAATTCAGCCCCTTTCATTTTCCAAGCCAATGGCTTTGGGAAAACATTCTCCTTGTGTTCCCCTGTGTTCTCCTCTCTCTTGCCCATCTCTGTGACCACAAATCCCTCAATTCTGCAGCATCTGTGACTATTTTCTCCCCTCAACCATGTCCTTGCACTTCCTACCTTCTTCAATGTGGCCACTTCTCTCTCTTTAGTTATGTATCAGTCTTCTGGTCGAATTCTGGGGGTTTTAGGATGATTAGATAGTTATCCAGTTATGTTTGTGGGATGAGAGGAGCCTAAGGTCCTCCCACTCTACTCCTATCTTTCTCAGAAAACCTGAAGATGTTACTTGAAAGTGGGTCATATTGGGGCACCTGGGTGGTTCAGTTGGCTCAGGGTCCGACTGTTAATTTCAGCTCCAGTCATGATCTCGCAGTTCGTGAGGTGGAACTCCGCTTTGGGCTCTGCACTGACAGCATGGAACCTGCTTAGGATTATCTCTCTCTCTTTCTCTCTCTCACTCCCTGGCCTGCTCTTGTTCACTCTTTCTCTCTCAAAACAAACAAAAAAACAAACAAATAAATAAGAACGTGCGTCATATTTGACTCTTAAAGTTTTATGTGGATTTAGAGTCATAAGTTCCCTTTCTTCTTGAGCATTCCTATCCTTTTTGGTTTTTTATCATCCTTTTCTCAGTGAAATTTGAGTTGGGGAACATGGCAAAGGGCCCTGTACTCATATTACCCCCTTTTGTCTCAGTGCAAATAAAATGCACATTAGGCTTTAAGATAAGATAAAATAGTTTTAATAGGACACATACTCTTCTCAATTATCATTTATGTTTTGAATCCTTCAGGGTCTTGCTTTTTGATAACAATGCTCCCCTGAGCATAATATGCTTTAACGTTTAGTTTGAATGGGGAGGAGTACAAGGTAAGCAGTAATAACTAGTAATTAAAGCACATTGGTTAATACATGTTTAAACATTTTTTAACGTTTATTCATTTTTGAGAGACAGAGAGACAGAGCGTGAGTGGGGGAGCATCAGAGAGTGAGGGAGACACAGAATCTGAAGCAGGCTCCAGGCTCTGAGGTGTCAGCACAGAGCCTGACACGGGGCTCGAACTCATGAACCACGACATCATGACCTAAGCTGAAGTGGGACGCTTAACCGACTGAGCCACCCAGGTGCCCTGGTTAATACATGTTTCAAAGTATCAAGCATGTATGTGTAGAAGTTAATAGATCTGGGAATCATTTCAAATGCACATAAGGAATATAGAGAAGCCTAGGGACTCTTACTATACTAAAATACTAAGCAGAGTTTTTACAGCCTTTCATATCTTAAATCTATGTCTTTTCCATTGATTCTTTCATTATTCTAATGCTCACACACTTTGTATATCTCAATTAATTTGTTAAACCTGAATGTTTGACTTCATGATTATCCTATTTAAATTCCACATTGTTATGCTTGGTCCATCCATGCAGACCGTTAAGATACTTCTATTTCTCAGTTATACTATTTGATATATATTTCCTCCAAGATCCATTTCTTGTATAAGTTTAATCAAAATGTCATCAAGCTGGGGGGGGGGGCTACATGGCTCTTAGGTCTAAGAAGACATCACTTAAGAAAATTAGCAGCAGGAGTGCCTGGGTGGCTCAGTTGGTTAAGCATCCAAATCTTGGTTTCATCTCAGGTCATGATCTCGTGATCATGTTTGTGGGTTTGATGGCATGGATCCTGCTTGGGATTCTTTCTCTATGCCCCTCCCCTGCGCACGCGCTCTCTTTCTCTCTCTCAAAATAAATAAACAAAAAAATGTCATCAAGCATCGCCATCTCCTCTACAGAGCCTAGCTCCTGGACCCATATGATCAGAAGTGTTAGTGTGAATACCTGAATGCTGTGTAACCCACAAACACCCAAGCCAAAAGATAGAAAGAAGAGCTGCTAGTATGCAGAAGAAAGATAGTGGTCCTGTTTGGCCAGAGAAGTTGGGGCATTGGTTAGTTTGAGATAGGACCACAAAGAGCCTTACTTGTTTTAGAGCTGCTAATTCTCCTCTGCCCATGCAGGAAAACAAATTCATTGACCTGCTTATTGCTGGGTATAGTCTTCAACTTGCTTGACCAGGGAATCTGACCAGAATGTACAAGAAGCTGTGTAGTTCACCCAGTAGGTCTTCTTACAAAGCCACTTAAACAGAGAGCACAGCCCATGGCATTTCCCATCTGCAGAGCAAACGCAGTGGCCTCACCTAATCATGGTATTTTGTGCAAACACTTGCCTGAGTCCAGTGCCCAAACAACAAGCTGTATAGGTTCTGAGTCTTGTCCTGCTTCCCTACCAGGACACGGAGTTAATTAATAGACTCACCTACTAAAAAAAGTATACTACACACTGGTAAATGTAAATATACAGTTAAACTTAGAAAACTCTAACTCTGTAATTGGATGGTGTGTTAAACACTTAATTATATTATAAAGGTCACAGAAAAATAATAATAAAAATTTGTTAAAGAATACAAATATAAAAAAGTTAATAATTGCATCAAAAATACAAATAGAGGTAAAAGGGTAAAACTTTTGTGGGTGGAAAAGGTAAAGTTGCTATAGGCTTAAAATGGACTGTTTTATCTATGAGTTGTATTATGTAAGCCTCATTGTAACCAAAAAGTAAAAGCCTAAAATGTATTCACAAAAGACAAAGGGGAAACAGAGGATACCTCAATAAAAGATCACAAATTAAAAATGTAAACAAAATCAGGAAAAAAACAATGTAAACACAAAACATCTCAGATAGCAATTAATAAGACAGCATTAGTAAGTCCTTATATATCTATAAAAACTCTAAATATTAATGGATTGAATCCTTATTCAAAAAGGCCTACAGATTGCAGGAGCCTGGGTGGCTCAGTCGGTTAAGTGTCAGACTCTTGGTTTCATCTCAGGTCATGATCTCACGTTCATGAGTTTGAGCCCCGTATCAGGCTCTACACTGGCAGTGTGGGATTCTCTCTCTCTCTCTCTCTCTCTCTCTTTCTCTTTCTCTCCCTCTCTCTCAAAAAAATAAAAAATAAACTTAAAAAAACCCAAAAGGCACAGATTGACTAAATGGATATGAAAAACAGAACCAACTATATGCTGCCTATGATAGACTCACTTCTGGTATAAGTACACACTTAAACTCAAAGTGAAGGGATGGAAAAAGGTATTCCATTCAAGAGAAAACCAAAAGAAAGCAGGGATAACTATACTTATATCAGATGATATAAAATATATCAAAAAATATTTCAGAAAGGCAAAGAAATTTATCATGTAATGATAAAAGTATCATTTTTTCAAGAAAATGTAAATATACATGCACCCAATATCAGAGCACATACATATAAGAAGCAAATGTTAACAGACATGAAGAAAGAAATAGACAGTAAAATAATAGAATCACTCCTAAATACCCCATGTTCAGTAATGGATAGATCATACAGAGAACCAATAAGGATTTGTTGGACTTGAAACATATTAGATCAAATGGACTTAATAGACATCTTGAGAACATTCCATCCAACAGCAGCAGGATACAAATTTTTCTCAAGTGCCCAAGGAAAATTGTCCAGTATAGATCATATGACAGGTCACAAATCAAGTTTTAGTAAATTTTAAAAGATTGAAATCTTACCAAATATCTCTTTCTGACCAGAATGGTATAAAACTAGAAGTCAGTAAGAGCAAAGATGGAAAATGTACAATAAGCATGTGGAAACTAACACACTACTGAATGACCAATGGGTCAAAGAAGAAATCAAAAGGGAAATAAACAAATATGTAGGAACAAATGAAAATGGAAACACAACAAAACCTATTGGATGCTACAAACCAGTTCTTAGAGGGTCTTTTATAGCAATAATTGCATATATTAAGAAAATTGACGCTCTTTTCGGTCTCAGACATGGGCACACCGCAGAAGGATGTTGTTATCAAGTCAGATGCGCCTGACACCCTATTGTTAGAGAAGCATGCAGATTATATCGCATCCTATGGCTCAAAGAAAGACGATTATGAATACTGTATGTCTGAGTATTTGAGAATGAGTGGTATCTATTGGGGTCTGACTGTAATGGATCTTATGGGACAACTACATCGGATGAATAGAGAAGAAATTCTGACATTTATTAAGTCATGTCAACACGAATGTGGTGGAATAAGTGCTAGTATCGGACATAATCCTCATCTTCTGTACACTCTAAGTGCTGTCCAGATTCTTACTCTGTATGATAGTATTAATGTTATTGATGTAAATAAAGTTGTGGAATATGTTCAGAGTCTACAGAAAGAAGATGGTTCTTTTGCTGGAGATATTTGGGGTCCCACTAAGCAGCTGGTCTAACTGAAGTTAAATGGTCTGCTGGAAGTTCCAGCATGCACTGTGCTAGTTATATCAGCATACAGGAGAACTGGAACAGAGGGGGCCAGTCTAAAAGATGAGGGATGAATACAGTGCAGGCCGGAGAGACCAGCTGCTTCATGGGATGTGAAAATCCACTTTTATATAATAGGGAGAGATTGATACAAGATTCTCTTTTTGTGCGGTGGCAACTTTGGCTCTTCTGGGGAAGTTAGATGCTATTAATGTGGAAAAGGCAATTGAATTTGTTTTGTCATGTATGA
>JAQQST010001784.1:0-11718 GCA_028646485.1 Cryptoprocta ferox
CCAGCCCAGGTCACCTAGTCGCCGTGTCCCTGTGAGCAGCAAGCTGAGAGGCAAGAGAAGGGAAAGAGGGGTGGGACGTGCAGACAAAGCCGCGCACACTCCCGGAAGCGTGGCAGCACCAGAGAGGACCAAGGGGCGGTGGGAGGAGGGCTGTGCGGGGGAGCCCTGCTGACGGAGCCTGAGATGGGGAGGGTCCCCGAACGCTGCCCGTCCCAGTGTCCATGCCCCCCCCCCCCCGCCTTGTGTTGCAGCCGGCAGCCCCGTTCCCAGAAAGGCCCCCACCGGGCCCCACCAAGCCGCTCACCTACTTGATGTGTTTGGCGCTCTTGTAGCGGATGAGGAGGACAATGGGGTAGATGTGCATGTGGTGCAGCCGCTCAATGGCGTGGGGGGCGATGTCCAGGAGACAGTGCCGGTTCTAGGGGGAGAAGGGGGACAGCAAGTGCCCGGAGACAGACAGGGGGCGGGGCGCTGGGCCTCAGAAACCCGGACTCCCTCCTGAGGACACCGCCTGCCCTTCTCTGCCACTGCTGGGACCCAGCTCTCCCACACTGCTCTCCCTCCATCGGTAAACCAACACGAAGGTCTCACCCGCGAACCGGGCAGCATGACCAGTCTTCCACGAAGACCACAGAGGAAAAACAATGGTGAGCTTTACCCCCAGAAAATCTCTCCCCACAAGCTGTCAACTCTGATGGTGGTCAAGGCTCGGAGCCAGGCCGGAGCGGGGTCTGGACGGCCCGCCTCTGAACTTCTTTTCCTTCCTCTGCCCACATACAGGGAACTCTTAAAGCCCAACCCCAGCCGGGCCTTACAAGCCTCACTTCTGCCAGACTGAGCAAATGAAGATGTGGAGATTCAGCAGGGCCTGCCCTGGGGAAGGGTAGTGTGTGTCTTTGAGTGGCTGTGACTGAAACGTGTCCCCGGGTCCTGAGACTCTCGGGAGTGTGTGCCAACGACAGACCACGGGCCCTCTGCTTGTGGCTCTCCCCGACGCCCAAAAGCTGCAGTGAGGGAGCCTAGCACAGGCCAGCTTTGTAACTTCCGGGGCACCCCTAACTGGAGCACATCCACCTCCCTCATTCAGTAAGGAAGACATCAAGGATTACCCACCCCTCCACGGCTGCTTTTCCAATACACCTTCCAGATTTCCCCACTTTTCCTCAAGCTGCCCAGCAAATGGGTCCCACTACCTTCAAGAGCCGTAAAGACACACAGACATGGCTCTGAACCCTTTCAGGGGCAGGGGTCCTGATGGAGGCTGGGTGCCCTGTGCCCAGAATAAGGCACACATAAATGTCTTCACACAAGCAGAGCAGATGCAGGCGCTGCCATAGAGTTCCCCCGGGTGGGTCTTTCCTAGAGTTCAAAGTTCTCATTCAGACCCTGTCAGAGGGACAGGGGTGACATGTGTACAGGGACTGGCAACCTGTTGGTGACTGTGGGAGCACACAAAAGCCATGGGGGCAACTCTGGAGGAGGGCAACTTGGACTAAAGGGACACAGGTAAGGAGCAAGCTCACCGAAGGCCCAAGACACACACAGGGCAGAGATCCAAGGGCACAGGGTATCCAAGCCCAAATGCTCAAACCCTAACCCTTGGTCTGAGGCAACAGGTACCTTTTCTGTGATCTCCTTTATGGAAGCCACTGTGGTCACATCAAAATGGCCACTCCTCCACTAGTAGTCGATGAACAGGCAGTCTTTGATGCCCCACTCGATGGCCTGCTGGGAGGCCTTCATCACCTCTGCAAAGCACAGACACGGGAATGAGGATGCCCCCTGGCATGGTAAGCTGTCTCAGACATCGGGGCAAGGACACTGGGCAGAAGAGCCGTCCTGCCATCCTTACTTCCAGAGAAACATTGGGAAGGCACACACTATGTGACCCAAGTGGGGAGGGCTTAGAAACACCATGGGACCCAGCCCCAGGAGACAGGTGGACTTAGCCCAGTAGGCCCAGTGGGTGCCCCTTACCAAGGGGGCATCTGCAGAACTTGCTGGGTACCACATTCACCAGCATCTCCTTCACCATGTCCAGAAAAGGCCCCAGAATGAGGACGGGCCTCAGGGTGGTGCAGTCTACTTTCTGGACCCGCTGATAGGCAAGGCTCATGGAATCTGAGGGAGACAGGGGCAGTGTCTCGGGCACATGCCTGGAGTGGAGGGAGGGAGGCTAGGGGCCCCCTGTTGCCATGACCTTTCTCAGCCCAGGCAGTTCTGCGCACCTCAGGCCACAAGTCCAGAGCTAGATGGAGGGAGCGGCTCAGCACGGTTCGCCTACTGAGGGGCGAGTGAAGAGTCCCCTTGTCCTGGGCGCACCAGGCTCATGGGCAGAATGGAGGGGACGTCTCTCCCGTCCCCAACCCACACCTCCACACATGGTTTTTTTTTTTTTTAAAGACTGAAGATTACCCATGTATATCTACATGGCTTCCTATACAGCATCTCTCAACCTGGTGACCAGCTGATCTATCCCAGTCAGCAGGGGAGGGTTTGGTGGCCACAGTGACCATGTGGGAACTCCTATGCATTTCTGACTAAAGCCTCTGAGGAGTCCCAGGGCAAAGGACTTCCTCCACGAAGAGATGAACACATCTTCAGATTATTACATCAAAATTCACAACAGTACAAGTAGAGCCAAACAGCTTCTCTGACACCCCATCTCCAGACCCGATCCCCACCAGCCTCCTCATAACCACTATTACGAGCTGGAAATATATCCTTCCAATGGGCTGTTGTTCACACATGTTGATTTCTATATACTCAAAAAAAAAACTAGGAACTATGCTGTGTGTGTGCCTGTGTCCAACACAAATGACACAATACCGTAAACATTCCCCACCTCCCTCTCTCTTCCCCTCAGTGGTATGTTTCTGGAGTGCATCCCTGTTGAATCATATTGCTCTCCCGGATCCCTTCTAAACCTCCCATGCATGGATACACTGCATCTACGCCCCGTTTCCCTGTGTATGGACATTAAGTCACTATGCCATTAACTTATTTGAGCAAGAATCGTATTCTACCCTAACAACTATGAACATTCCACACAGTGGGGTACCAATTTAGAAGATTCCTGTTCCTCCCTGCATAATCTGCTTTGTTGGAAGTCCTCACAATTACAGAATCAAAGAGCTACAGAGCATCTCCCAAGTCATGAAATCCAACCAGAGAAAATATAAAACTCCCTGGGAAGGGTAAAGATATATAGAGAATCTGAAAGTAACATAATCGTGGCATGTAAATCACTTTGAAATCTGGTGTCGATATTTAAAAACAAAGCATAAAAGTATTATAAATCTATGCTAATATATACTCTGATACAAAAAGAGGGAAGAGGTGTCATCAACAATTTAAAGGGGGGGGACACAGAGGTGTCACATGCAATTTTCATAGGAGACTGAAATTAAGTTATTATCAGTCTAAAATGAATTGTTTTAACTTCAGCAGATTTTATATAATTGCAATGGGAACGAAAAAGAAAATATGTATAAAATATACATAAAGGGAAATTGGAAGGGAATCAAAACCTGTCACTACCAAAAAAAAAAAAAAACTCAAAAACACAAACCAACAAAACCAACAAAACATACAACAGAAAGCAGAGAGGGAGGAAAAGATGGACAGAAAAGGTACAAGACACACAGAAAACAACTCGAGTGGCAATAAGAAGCTCTCCTGTATCAGTATCAGTAATTACTTCACATGTGAATGGACGGGCTGAGTGGATAAATAAATAAGCTCCAGCTACTCGCAGTTTAGGAGGGACTCACGTTAGATCTAAGAATACACACAGGCTGATAGAGAAAGAACAGAGAAAAGCTATTTTGTGCAATGGAGACTGTAAAGAGCACAGGGTAGCCATGTTCTAGTAGACTACATAGACTCTCAGGCAGACACTGTCACAAGACACAAAGTAGGACATCATATAATGACAAAAGGGTGAATTCTCCAGAAAGATACAGCAATTGTAAAAACACATGCACCTGACGTCAGAGCTCTCAAATACCTGACACAAACACTGACAGAACTGAAGGGAGAACCAGCAACACAATATTCGTAGGGACTTCAAAGCCCCACATTTGTTACAGACAAAACAACCAGACAGAAAATAAGGAAAGAGCAGGGGCGCCTGGGTGGCTCAGTCCGTTAAGCAACTGACTTCAGCTCAGGTCATGGTCTCACAGTTGGTGGGTTCAAGCCCCGCGTAGGGCTCTGTGCTGACAGCTCATAGCCTGGAGCCTGCTTTGGATTCTGTGTCTTCCTCTTTCTATGCTCCTCCCCTGTTCACACACTCTCTCTTTCTCAAAATAAATAAACATTAAAAAATTAAAAAAAAAAAATAAAGAGCAACTAAACCACAAAGCTCCATTGCCCACATGGATCTAACAGACAGGCACAGAACACCCCGCCCGGCAGCAACAGAATATACACTCTTCTCAAGTGCACATGGGGCATTCTCCAGGACAGACGAGGAAACAAATTTCAGACTGAAATTATATAAAATATCTTTTCTGACCACAATAGACTGAAACTAGAAATCAACAGCAAAAAGGAAACCAGAAAATAGACCCATACTTGGAAATGAAACAAGTCAGTCTTCACCCAAGGGTCAAAGAAACAAATCAGTGGGGAATTCAGAAAACATTGGAGGCAAATGAAAACAAAACCACATACTGACACTTGCAGGATGCAGCAAAAGCAGTCCTAAGAGGGAAATCTGTGGTGGTAAATGGTGACATTGAAAAAGAAGAAATCAATAATGTAATTTTACGCTTGAGAAATCCGGGGGGAAAAAGAAAAAACTAACCCAAAAGGAGCAGAAGAAAGGGAAAAATAAAAAGCAGAGATAAATCCGAGAACAGAAAACCAGAAGGAAAAGGAAATCAATGAAACCAAGACTTGTCTTTTTAGAAAGATCAACAAAATTGACAAACTCTTACCTAGGATAATGAGGAACAAAAGAGGGAAGCCTTACATAAGAGAAATTAGTGAAGAAAGGGACATAACTGATTTCACAGATATGAAAAGGATTATAGAAATCTATGAATAATTACAGGTAAATAAATTGGACGACCTGGAAGAAATGATAAACACCTAGAAACATAGAATGTATCATGACTGTATCATGAAAAACTTTTTAAAAATCTGAACAGAGCTCTAACAAGTAAAGAGATTGCAAGAAACAGAGAAACATCCCAACAAGGAAAAGCCCAGGACAAGATAGCTTCTTCACCAGAGAATTCTAAATAAATAAAACCTAAAAACGTAGTATCAGTCTCTTCACGCTCTTCCAAAAATTGAAGAGGAGGGGACACTCCCAACTCATTCTGAGGCATAGAAAGAAAACTACACACTAGCATCCCTGATGAATATAGATGCAAAAATCCTCAACAAAATACTAGCAGACTGAACTCAACAACACATCAAAAGGATTATATGCCACAACCAAGTGGGATTTATCCCTGGAATGCAAGGATGGCTCAACATATGAAAATCCATCAATATCATACATCAAATTAACAAAATGAGGGACAAAAACCACATGATCACCTCAACTGATACAGAAAAAACATTTGATAAAATTAAATACCCTTTCATGATAAAAACAGTAAACACAATAGAACAGACAGTTTTTCAACGTAACTAAAGCCATATATGAAAAGTCCATAGCAAACATCATATTCAATGGCAAAAGATGGAAAGCTGTCCCTCCACGATCAGAAACAAAGGCAAAGATGCCCACACTTGCCACTACTCTCCAACACTGTACTGGAATCCCAGCCAGGGATATTAGACCAGAAAAGAAAGAAGGCATCCACTTTAGAAAACAAGTAGTAAAATTATCTGTTCACAGATGACATGAAATTATGTAGAAAACTCTAGAGAATACACACACACACACACACACACACACACACACCATGTTACAACTAATGATGTCAGCAGTTTCAGAATACAAAGTCAACATACACAAATCAGTTGCATTTCTATACACTAACAATGACCATTCTGAAAAAGTAATTAAGAACACAAACCCATTTACTAGAGCATCACAAAGGATAACATACTTAGGAATAAACCTGACTAATGAGGTGAAAGACTTGTAAACTGCAAACTACAAAATATTGCAAAAAGAAATCAAAGAAGATACAAATACATGGAAAGACATCCTATGCTCATGCTCTGGAAGACTGGGTATTGTTAAAATGTCCATACTATCTAAATCAATCTACAGATTCAACGCAATCCCTCCGACAATCCCAGTGGCATCTTTTGGAGAAAAAAACTCCTGAAATTCGTATGGAATCTCAAGGGATCCTCAATAGCCAAAATAACCCAAAAAGAACAAAGTTAGAGGCCTCACACTTCCTGATTTCAAAACATACTACAAAGCAACAGTTATCAGACAGTGTGGTACTGGCATAAAGACATATGTACTGACCAATGGAAGACAGAGAGAGCCCAGAAAAAAACACTGTATAATGGCTACATGATTTTTGACCAGAGTGCCAAGATCACACAGTCAGGAAAGGACAAGCCCTTCAACAATGGTGCTGGGAAAACTGAGACCCACGTGCAAAAGAATGAGGTTGGACCTTTATCTGACACCATATATAAAAATGAACACAAAATGAATTAAAGATCCAAACATAAGACCTAAGATCACAAAACTCTGGGAAGAAAACAGAGAACCTCCTTCATGATGTTGCTGTGGGCAATGATTTCTTTTTATTATGATTATTTGAGAGAGAGAGCACAGGCAAGAGTGGGAGGTGACAGAGAGAGAGAGAGAGAGAGAGAGAGAGAGAGCTAGAGAGAGACAGAATCTTAAGCAGGTTCCATGCTCAGCACCAAGCCCAAAGTGGGGCTCAGTCTCACAACCATGAGGACGTGACCTGAGCCGAAATCAAGAGTCAGATGCTTAACCACCTGAGCTACCTGGGCAATGATTTCATGAACAGAACAGAAACACAGGCAATAAAAGCAAAAGAGACAAATGGGACTACATCAAAGTTTAAAACTTCTGAGCATCAAAGCAAACAGTAGAGTGAAAAGGCAACCTATGAAATGGGAGATAATATCTGTAAAACATACATCTGATGTTAAAAGACAGAATTGATTTTTCAAGGTCTTATTTAAATTCCAGTTAGTTGGGGCGCCTGGATGGGCCACTTGGTGGAGCATCTGACTTTGGCTCAGGTCGCAATCTCCCAGTTTGTGAGTTTGAGCCCTGTGTCATGCTCTGTGCTGACAGGTCAGAGCCTGGAGCCTGCTTTGGATTCTGTGTCTCCCTCTCTCTCTGCCCCTTGGTCCTTTTCTCTATCAAAAATAAACTTTAAAAATTTTTAAATTCCATTTAGGTAACATACAATGTGATATTAGTTTCAGGAATCGAATTTAGTGATTCAACACTTACATACAACACCTGTCACTCACCACAAGAGGTGCCCTCCTTAATACCCATCACCTATGTCACCCATGCCCCCATCGATCTCCCTTCTGGTAACCCTCAGTTTGTTCTCTATAGATAAGAGACTGTTTTTTGGTTTGCCTCTCTCTTTTTTTCCCCTATGATCATTTATTTTGTTTCCTCCATTCCACATAGCGAAATCAAATGGTACACTAGCTTTCTCTGACTGATTTATTTCGCTTAGCATTATACCCTCCAGCTCCATCCATGTTGTTGCAAACAGCAAGATTTCATTCTTTTCGATGGCTGAGTAAGATTCCATTGTGTATATATACCACACCTTCTTTATCCATTCATTGGTTGATGAACACTTGGGCTATTTCCATAATTTGGCTATTGTTGATAATGCTACTACACACATCGAGGTGCATATATTTCTTTTAATTAGTATTTTTGAATCCTTTTCGTAAATACCCAGTGGTGCAATTGATGGATCATAGGGTAGTTCTATTTTTACAAAGAGCTTCTATAACTCAACAACAAAAAGACAATTTTAAAAAAAAGGCTAAGGAGTAGAAGGGACAATTCTCCAGAGAAGATCTACAAATGGCCAACAATTTTATTTAAAAAATGCTCTAAATCCCTAATTATAAGAGATCAAAAACTACACTCTGCTATGACATTTACACCCATTAGGATGGCCACATGAAAAGAACAGAAACTAACAAGTTGGCGAGAACACAGAAAGTCAGAACCTTGTGCACTGCTGGTCGAAATGTAAAATAGTGCATCCACTATGGAAAACAGTATGGAGATTCCTCCAAAACATTAAAACTAGAAATCATATGATCCAGGAATCCCACTTGCAGTAATAGAGCCAAAAGAATTCGAAGCAGGAACTCAAAGAGATCTCAGCACACCCGTGTTCATCCAGCCGTATTCATAATAGCCAAACAGCAGAAGCAACTCCAATGTCCACTGACAGATGAATCGAGAAAATGGGGTAGATGTACACAGTGGAATACTATGTAGCCTAAAACAAACATCCAACCAACCAACCAAACAAACAAACAAAAAGAAATCCATGGAAATCCTGTCACACTACAACTCCAGGATATTGGCTAAGCAATTAAGCCCTTCATAAAAAGACAAGTAGTGTATGATTCCACTCACAGGAAATATCTGAAGTAGTCAAAGTCGTAGAAACAGAAGTAGAAGGAGATGTGGGTGTCAAAGTGGGGTCTGGGTACAGTTTCAGTGTTGCCAGATAAAAAGTTCTAGAGATCTTTTGCACATACTGAACATTATTAAACTGAACTGTACTTAAAGTTGTCAAGACAGTCCATTTAAAGGTCTGTGGATTAATGAGCAAGAAAAAGGTCTGCTGGAAACATCCAGGCTCTCCAGGCTGAAGCACAGAAACAGAGACGGGAAGGCAGATGAAACCTACAGGCCAGCGTCAAAGAGCTGAGATACAGAAGGGGAGAGAAGAGCACATAAGGACTTGTCAAGAAACATCGGACCTTCCTTTTCCAAAACCGAGGAGAACATCCGGCCTCATATTTTCGAAGTGCTAAGAACCACCCAGAGCCACCACCAAAACCCCGGGAGAGTAGACGTGAAACCACACAGGTACCTCGTTCTAGGGCCGCTGAGAAACACAGACAAAGGGCCGCTGAGAAACACAGACAAGGAAGAACTTCAAGACAGCCGGGGGGAGGGAGGAGGGTCACACACACATTGCCTTCTGCGCTGAGAACAAGGTGAGAGAGGACTTCTCACCGGAAACGATGTGGGGGGTAGGCTCCAACATGCCCCCTAGAGCAAGTCACCCCCAGCCCCGCAACCTGGGACCGTCCCCTTAGGGAGCAAACAGGTCTAAGTGAGGGAAGGGTCTTCGGAGGAGGCTCTCATCCTGGGTGGCCCGCGCCCTGAGTGCAGTCACACGTGCCCTAGTGACACACACACACACACACGGGGAGGGTGAGGGAAGACGGAGCAGAGAGATATGAAGATGCTGGTGACGTGGCCATGCGGGTAGGCACGCTGGCAGCTGCCAGAAGCCATAAGATGAAGAAAGAGATTCTCCCCTAGGGCCTTGGAGGGAGTGTGGGCCTTCCACACCTTGATTTTGGACTTCTAGCCCCCAGAACAGTGAGAGAATAAACCTACACTGTGTTAGCCACCAAGCCTGTGATAATTGTGACCGCTGCCCTCGGATTCGAAAGCACCACGAAAGCCAGAAGACAGTATACTGAAAATACATAATAATCTGCCCATCTAAAATTCTGTATCCAGTGAAAATCTCCAAAAACGACAGGGAAACAGAGAAGCAAACACAGAAAGAATGTGTCGCCCAGGATCCTGCATCACAGGAGGCGCGGAAGGTCACCCCACGGCAATAACAGGACAGTCACCGTGCGAGGTAAAGTGACAGGTTAACTCGCCTTACTGTGGTGCGTGCTGCGTGACGCACACACGTACCAAATCATCGCGTGGTGGACCTTAAACGCACACAGTGTTACATGTCGGCTGTATCTCAAGAAAGTTGGGAAACAAGAGATGCTAAAGGTCGCAGCTGGGCGGGAAGGAAGGAGCACGGGCGGGGGCAGAGCCGCAGGCAGGTGTGAAGAGCAGAAGCAGGGCGCGAACAAGAGAGTCACTGCCGCGCACACCAACTATACTGCCTCGGGCTTCAAACACACAGCGAATGAAAGCAGTAACGGGACCAGTGAGGGGGAGGTACCTGGAAGTCAGAGGGTTCCCAGCATTTAGAATTTTTAAGGGAGCGGCCAGAGAAATGATTTATGTTGGTGGTGAAGCAGACACATACACCATGAGGCTTCCTGTAGCCCCCAAGGAACAAAGAAATGAATTATAAAAACAAGCAGATGGATTGGGGGACCGAATAATGAAAATACTTGATTCATCCCCAAAAAAGTAAGAAAACGGAGAAGAAAAGCATGACAGGCAGGACAACAGAAAACAAATGGTAAGATGATAAAAAGTAAATCCAAAACTACCAGTATATTGAATCGGTAATTAAATGTCCTGATTGCCCCAAGTATGCTCCCACTGTGAAAGCCCACGCTGAAAGCTCTTCTGTAAAAGTATGTGCACTTTCTATACATATATTGTATTTGAAAAATAATAAAAGACAAACTATCACAGTAGGTTAAAAAAAAAAAAAAACACCCTAGGGGCGCCTGAGTGGCTCAGTCAGTTAAGCGTCCATCTTCGGCTCAGATCGTGATCTCACGGTTCATGGGTTTGAGCCCTGCATCAGGCTCTGTGCTGACACCTCAGAGCCTGGAGCCTGATTCAGATTCAGTGTCTTCCTCTCTGCCCCTCCCCTGCTCATTCTCTTTCTCTTAAAGGAAATACACATTAAAAAATACTAAAAATAAAATAAACACGTAAGTATCCATTCTTAGCTCCAGACCACAGAAAAACAGATGTGGCCCACCGGCTAGGGTTTGCCAACCCTGTCTTGACAGAGAGACAGAGGCCATGGACAAGGGGTGGGATTCCCTCGACTCCCTGTGCCTAAGGCCTTAATCTGAAAATAAAACAGGGAGGAGGGGAGGAAGGCATGGAAGGAAGAAACCAGCTGTCCTACCGGCTGCGGCTCGGTGCCACCTTCACAGCCTGCCTGCCCGTGAGGGTGACATTCTAGGACACTGGACACACACCAGGGTCCCGGGAGCGGCAATCACAAGAGCCTCCTGCTTTGCAGGCCAAGGCACTCTCCCCACAAGAGCAGTCGACCAGGGGACTTCTATCTCTCCTGAATATGCAAGTCCAGCCCTGGCGCGGTGCCCGGCCCTGGGAAGACCGTGTAAGGATCATTAATGGACACAGGAGTGAAGCCAGAAAATGCCAACGATCTACAGGGACCGGTGGCTCTTGGCTACCACCAAACAGCCTATAATAACCCCAAACAAACCAGAAGCAATGCATTGAGCAGAGGCGGCTCCCGCCCATCCCATGCCCACCCTTCCTCTCTTCCTTACTAGCAGAACCTACGTTCCCGAGGCCGGCGCTAGGCCATTGGCACCCTGCTTTCTCAGGCTCTCTTGCAGATGCAAGCGGCCAGGGACATGTGAGCAGGAGTCACAGGGCGGGGCCTCCCGGCGGGCCATGTACAGTGGCAGGCACAGCCGCAGCACACCTTCGCCCCGTCCTTCCTGCTGCTTGGATACAGATGTGATGGCTGGAGCTGCAATGTCATACAGAGGGCAGACCCTGAGGACAGCAGTGCCATCACCCCAACCCGGACAACTGCTTCTGCACCAGAGCAGGGC
>JAQQST010001785.1:0-11715 GCA_028646485.1 Cryptoprocta ferox
CGGGGCTGCACCGCGACAACTGTTTGCCACAGTCTCCAGGAGTCTTTTGGCTGCATCCGCAATCTTTCTAGCCTGAGACTTCCAGGAAGCACTAAGGCAGCCAGGCCTCGCCCCTCCTTCCGCCGCCCCTCCCATTGGTGGAGAGGACCATTTCCCAGCCAATCACTCGCCCGGACACTTGCCTCCCCTCCTCAGTCCCTGGCCAGGGATATGCGATTGGCCAGACTGGAAGAGCTGTCGCCCCTCCCACCTCAGTAAATCCGTTGGCGTCGCTCCGGAAGAAGGACCTGATTCGGGTGCCCCCTTCCGCACAGAGAACGATGCCCTGTCTCTGGAAACTCAGGTTGGCCGCAGAAACTGCCACTGCTACTCGTTTTTGTTAGTTTTAATGGTGTATAATTTTTTCTGCACCTGGCATGGCTTTTCTCAATTATTCCAGGGGTCTAAATGCGATTCTTTTATTGAGATTAACCATAAATTCCACATGGTATCTTTCCACTGCTAATATTCTAGCAGAATAGAGACTGTCATATCTGTGGCCTAAAGCCTCGGTCTGTGTACATTGCAGTAAGATCTGCTTCATAACTCTTTTTGCTTTGAACGCAACTGAAGTTCAAAATCTTGTGTGTGACTTGATAAATTGTTTGCAGAAAGAATTCCATCTGTAAATTATATTGTCTCTAGCACGTGAAAATGTATACCGTGAATTGTGCTTCATTTTTGTGTTGGAAAGTGTCAGAGACGAACATTTATCCTTTGATATCACGTCTGAGACAAACAGCCTCTTTAAAAACACACTGTTGAGATAATCCGCTTCCTATTCAGAAGGGTTATTTCCCACTCTTTGAAACACATGTGTCTTACCAAGACCTCCAACAAACTTTTCACTTATGACTCCACTAATCTTTTAACATGAACCAAGAGGATATTCTCCATTGACAATGTTGGGAATGACTGTAGTTATGTTCTGCTGTTGTTTTCCTGGTGAGTGTGAACTATGAGTGAATTTTTTTTCTGATAGGATTGGAAAATAACACGTCTGCCAGATCAATATCCACATGGCATGTACCTGAAAAATCCAGCGAAAACCAACTTCTGGCATAGCAGTTGCAATTGGTACCTTTAATTGCTGGCGTTTTGAACAGGTCACTGACCCACTGTCCACCTCCAATATTTGCTTAAACAGAGACAAAACATGCAGCTATATCATACTATATATAGTACATTTTACTATATTTATATTATATATAATACATTTTAGTATATCTTATATTATACTATGTATAATATACCTAAATATGTAAAATGCTCTCTAATGCCTTCCATGGTTGCATAGTTGGCTAGTGGTTTCTTGGCATTGTGGAGTCTCTCTACTCTCTCATGTACAGCAATCTCAGCATTTTTGTACAATCACATTTCCAGCTTTTTATTTCAGTCAGTATGGATCGTCATGTTTCCAAGCTTCCAAGAGCCAAATTAGCAACATAGTGGCACCCTTTCCCAATGTTCTTGGAAATAAGTTAAGTCTTCTGTCAGAAGGGATTGCTATCATATAAACAAACTTTCTCCATCCGACTTTTAGTCCCCCCCATTGTTGTTGTCATTTTATTCTCTTTTGTGTTTTCAGCAGAGTTTTCAAATTTTCCAGATTTGCCGACTCAGATGTCTCCATTTTACATCTTAATGCCCACTCTTTCCAAAACAGGAGACTGAACTTAGCATATATTGTAGGTGACTGCTGATTGCATTCTTCCAAGGATGTCCTCTTATTTCCCAGATTTACCTTAAATTAGTGGTTAATAATGGTCTCATTTCGTCATCTTTTGTTACATCAGTAGCCCTCAGACATAATTCTGTGGTTCTAAAGATTATGATTAATGTGCTTGGTTTGTGAAGCCTTCTCCAAATGCATCTCTTACAATTCTCTCCTTTGTCCATGTTATTCCCAACACACTGTTTTTATATCTGTCCTTAAACAACTTGAGTTTTTCTCTACCTTCATGGTTTTTGGTTTTATTGTGTTTTGTTTTTTACTTACTCTTATCCTTTCCATGGATTTTTCTTTCTCCAGCTTTTCAAAAAATATTTCTATTCTATTTTAGATCTCTGCTGATAGATAATCTGATCATACTATCTAAAGTAGCCCCCCTTCAGAGTGCCTGCATGGCTCAGTTGAGTAAGCAACAGGCTCTTGATTTCTGCTCAGGTCATGATCTCATGACTCATGGGATCAAGCCACACATTGGGCTCTGCACCAACAGCACGGAGGCTGCTTGGGATTCTCTCTGTCCTTCTCTCTCTGCCCCTCCCACACTCACACATGTGTGGTCTCTCTCTCTCAAAATAGATAAACATTGAAAAAAGCAGTCCCTATCCTTTGTTCTCTCAGAGCGTCTCATTCATTTTTAGAATACATTTTCAGAATGTGAAATTCTTCTCTCAATTATAAGTTAAAGAATTTATTTTATGTAATTTCCCAAATGCCCCCTTTCCATTAGATCAACATTACATGAAGACTATCTTCTTCATATCAGCCTTGTTTTTTTACTACATCCTCAGCACCTACTACCATATCTCCACCAGAATAGAATTCCAGTGTGCATTCATTGACTGAATCTTCTTTAATTCAACAGCTGGCTGACCTATTGTGTGATTGGTAGCCTAGGTTCCTGACCAGTGCAGAGTAAGTGTTGCCATTGATCTAGAATAATTGAAATTATTTCTTCAGTATTAACTAAAATTCACACCAAAAAAAATAAAAAAAAACAACAACCCAAAAACAACAAAATACTTTACCTATGAAATAGGACCAGGAGTCAAAGTAATCACGTTTATATTAAGTAGACCTGTGTAGGCTCAGTATAAACATGAATATGAAGATGCTTCTGAGGCTATCAGTCTGGCTTTTCTAACCGGACTCTTTTCCTCTTTAATTTTTTTTCCTTTCTATATTCAGTGGCAAATTTTCATCAGTTTTAAAAATCATAATTAATACATATAGACACCTAAACAGTGAAATTGTTTCCAGTTTACCCATCTGATTTCAACTTAACCACTTGTCCAGAAAGAAGAAATGAAAAATTCAAGGTAAAAAGTGACATGATACTGAAAAATTAGACATTGAAAGAGGTATTATAGGTACAGAAGAAATTGCTAACATATGTTATTATAGGCTAATGACAAAACAATTTTGAACATTGTGAGGGATATAATAGATCTTGAAGAAACTGTAATCTTTATATCACATACCCATAATGACTTCTTCTACAAAATATCCCTTATAAATATGAGTCATTGAACTTCAAAAAAGAGAGGTACATCACAGTCACGAGGAGCTAGAAAAATGAATTATAAGAAAATACCAGAACAGATGTTTTCTGTATTTAAAATACTAGATGAGTAGATGGGATTAGAATATGCAAGATCTTCAAAGATTGGGACAGAGGGCTATAGATATTTTCAAAGAATCAACTCAGTCAGTTTGAACCACACTGAGGAAACAGATAATAGAGGAATGGTAGGACAGTTTTTGATATCGTCAGGTCTTCAAGAAGAGACTTTATTTAAAAACTTTAAAATAATTGTAGCTAGACAGAGTGAAATAAGAATATGTTACCAGAAATTCCAGGAAAAACTCTAGAAGGCACATCATGACAGTTTCTTCATCTGTCCGTTCAGAAAATTTGGCCAAAATCATCCAGATCTCCAGGGTTACAGATTTAAAATGCTTTCAGTCTTATTGTTCAGGAGATGGAAATAATCCCATTAATTAAAACCTACAAATGCACAGCATCACAGTGAAAGCAGAGATAATGTGTCAATAAAACACCTCTGATATGGAGAGAAAAAGGCTGGAGCATAGGCCACTAAGATGACACACACATGGGATCCACAAGTGCCCAAGGTCTTGAGCGTAGCAGCCTGGATGAAAGGCAGAAGACAATTTAAAGGATGATAACGTAGGAACATAGGATTAACATGAAATCTTAACCTCCTGTGCGTCTGCCTCTGATTTTGGCTCAGGTCATGATCTCAGGGTTTGTCAGGGAGAGCCCATGTTGGACTTTGTGCTGACAGTGCGGAGCCTGCTTGGGATTCTCTCCCCGCCTTCTCTCTCTGCCTCTCCCCTGCTCGCACTCTCTCTGTCTCTCAAAATGAATAAGTAAACTTAAAAATTAAAAAAGAAATAATATTTTATTTGTATGTGGGTGAATCTGCAGTAGTTGTTTGAAACATAAGCTTTTATGCTTATTTATTTTTGAGAGAGAGAGAGAGAGAGAGTGCTCACATGAGTGGTGGAATGGGAGAGAGCGAGGTAGAAGGGAGAGGTGGGGACAGAGGATCTGAAGCGGGCTCTGTGCTGACAGCAGAGAGTCTGATGTGGGGGCTCAAACTCACAAGCATGTGAGATCATGACCTGAACCATAGTGAGACGCTTAACTGATTGAGCCACCCAGGCATCCCAAGACATAAGCTTTTGCTACGGCTGTCTCCTTGTGTTATCAAGCACACAGGTGAAGCCATCACGATACACTCTGAACTGATTAAAGAAACGTTCTGTGAATTATACATAATGGGGTTGCCTAAAGCATATCCTTTGTGTATACCTCGGCGTAGTGAGAAGTCTGAAACATTACACACCACTTTGTTAGCAGAGATTGGGAGTTGTACGTCCAGGGAGATAGAAACAAATATTGCTTCTTTATAACAATCCTGCATTTTTTTCCTTTGTGAAAAAAAAGTTATGTGTTAGTGGTTTCTCACTAATTCTAACATGCTTTGTTTTCATTTTCATTTCTTCGAACTATTTTCTAAGGTTTCTTTTCATTTCTTTAATCCACAAACTATTTAGAAGTATGTTATTACTTTCCAAATATCTGGGAAGGGGGCTTCAGGGGAAATGGCTATTAATTTGGAATTATCATAGCAGAATTCTGACCTTAATTGTCTCACCACAAATTAGAATTCATTTTTCCAGAACTGCTTCCAAGATACATTTAATGGCAAATAAACTGTAGAATGAAGAGAACAGAAGATTGTTTCCTAAATTTCCCCTGATTGTCCACTATGCTATTTACAATTAGTGTGTATTGATAAATAATATTAATTTCATATATTCTAGATTCCTTTTCCAAGGAGTGAGAGCTATAAGAGTATTAACTTCATATATTCTAGATTCTTTTTCTAAGGAGTGAGAGCTATAAGAGTGACAGCAAAACATTCTAATCCAGAGCATATCTATATCTATCTCCTCAAACTAAGCAAAAATGAGGAAATTAGGAGTTAATAAAATTAGCACCAGAGTTCTAAACCTAATCTCTAATTTCCAATCGTTTCTTTCCCTCACAGCATGGGGAGGCCATTCCCCTCCATGGCCTTGGGAGCCTTTGACGTTAGGAAACATGTCTATAGCTGCGCTCCTTTGGAAAAGCCATGAGTCATGAGAGAACTGAAGGTCTCTCTCCTCTTCATCCCCACAGAACCCCTGGTGAGGTAAGGCAGTGCACAGTGGAGCTCACTTGTGTACAACTTCAGTTGTTAGTCACAACTCTTTTTAAAGCTCATTTTTGTGTGTATCCTGTTTATTCATTATTTTTACATAATGCCTATTCCAGTCAGCAGGTAAGTCTTTTTTTTTTTTTTTAATGTTTATTTCCGAGAGAGAGAGAGAGAGAGAGAGAGAGCGTGAGCAGGGAAGGGACAGAGAGAGGGAGACAGAATCTGAAGCAAGCTCCAAGTTCTGAGCTGTCAGCACAGAGCCTGATGTGGGGCTCAAACTCATGAAATGTGAGATCATGACCCGATCCAAAGTTGGACACTTAACTGACTGAGCCACCCAGGTGCCCCTCGGCTGGGAAGTCTTTACTTTGATCCTGATTCATGACTTGAAGCTCCCTGCCTTTTTCCCAGTTCTCACCAGAACACCAATGGGAGACACGGTCACAAACCACACAGATGGTGCACTTCAAGGGGGTCCATATTCAATGTACCTGAGTAATAACAATTTAAAAATAAAATGGCCAGTTTTACCAGCAAAATAGGTTTTTTTTTGGGAAATAACAGAGAAAGTACAGTTTGGGACCAGGAAATGATAGCAAACCATAGGCAAGTATGAAAAGACCAAGGGAAGGTAAGCTTTTATTAGGTATTAGGAGGAAACTGGGGAGGACTGTTTTGTACAAAAGTCCATGCAGAAGAATGAGTGTTCAAGGATGTGATGGATTCTCATTGGCTGCAAGGGGTGGTTCCTGTGTTCCTGTTAATGCAGGAGGGATCTTCCTTCTTTGTTTGCTTTGTTTTGTTTTTTGGGTTTGTTTTTTTAATCAGGAAATAAAATTCCTATGTGAAAAGTGTCCTCCCCTCTCAAAAGAATTCCTTCTCCCTGCTGCTTAGGCAGTCCACAACATGTAGGTGTGTGAGAGCGCCCCCTTCAGACCTTCCTGAATCCCTTGTAAGTGTGGGTTCCTTTCCTCTTCAGTCAGAACAATGAAGTAATAATGCTGTGCTTCATTCTGTATATAATCATCCAGATGCTAAGGGTACACATGACTTACACGTTCTTCTGAACAATTCCAGGACCCTAAGGAGAAAAGTCATGTTTAAAAACTAATAAATCTATTTAAATACTAGCCAGTCAGTGTCTTCTTTAATCCACAGATGTCATAGAAGTGTTACCTTGAAATTGTTCTCCTGAGGAAACCTTTACATATTTGTAATTATTAGAGGAATGATAGCATTTTATAAACTGTATAAATAAACTAAGATTGCATCTCACATCTCTGAGCCAGGTCGTCACGTGAAGATTACAATTGCACATTTTCAATCAAATGAGATCTGACATTTTTAAAACATGTTCATTTGGCTAAGCTTATTAAAGTGATTATTTGTTATATTTGAAATTTATTCCCAGATAATATCTCTTCCTTTTGTCTTCTGCTTATATATATATATATATATATATATATAAAAACATGTAATCCTGCACTGTTTTTAATTTTGATGTCCTGAGTACCACAGTTAGTATCTATCATTTTCATGTATATACTGATGACAATTGTTTTCAAAAATTTTTTAATGTTTATATTATTTGTGAGAGGGAGGGACAGAGTGAGAGCAGGGGAGGGGCAGAGAGAGAGAGGGAGACACCGAATCCCAACCAGGCCCCAGGCTCCCAGCTGTGGGCACAGAGCTCGAACTCACAAACTGTGAGATCATAACCTGAACCCAAGTCAGACACTTAACCGACTGACCCAGCCAGGTACCCTCTGATGAACATTCTGATTACTTATTTATTTAAGAATGGATCTCTTTGAAGGGTACTACTTTTAGGCAGTTTTTTTCTTAGACCTTTCCTTTTTTTTATGTTTATTTATTTTGAAAGGTGGGGAGGAGCAATGAAAGAGAGAGAGAGAGAGAGAGAGAGAGAGAGAGAGAATCACAAGCAGGATCCACACCCAGCATGGAGCCCAACACAGAGTGGGCCTCGATTTTATGACTGTGAGATCACAACCTGAGCCTAAATCAAGAGTTGGTCGCTCAACTGACTGCTCCACCCAGGCGCCCCTTCTTAGACCTTTTCTGCTCAAACAAGTTTATATCCATTAAATCACTGCAACATTTACTAGCCATTCCTTCTGTTTTTCCCCCTCCTTTCTTGAGGGTCAACGGGCAACATGCTTCATCTGCAGTAACACCCATCCTGCCACGTTACGTATTCACATAGACACAGAAAGAAGGAAACCTAAACTCTTGCCAAGGGTTTCTTTTTCCTATTGAATCATAATCAGTGCTGTCACTATGATTATCATCATCATCAACACTGTCACCATGATTATTAGCTATCTCAAATCATATTTAAAGTTAAAATTTTTTTCAGTGCACCTCCATAGTATTTGAATTTTTTGAAGTACTATAGCCTTTTTAAATTGATAGAATATGGTCAGGTCAGCATCAGTCTTAAACAGCATTATTACATGTTTCTCTGTGGCTTTTTTCCTTTTCTTACTTTTCTTTTTGCTATTTCTTTTACATGTCTGTGTGTGTGTGTGTGTGTGTGTGTGTGCGCGCCTATGCCATCAGTTAAACAACTGTCCTCTCTACCATAAAACACAGATACAGTGATACAAAAATAGATTAACATGTTAAAAAAAAAGACAAGCAAAGGATCTTTCCCATATAGTCTGTAATTAATAAAATAGTGTAAGGAAAACAAGCCTGTATGGTTCCTTTGATACTATGCACAAAATCAAGATGTTAGTTGGATAACATTTCTCAGAAGTGCTGTATGTTAAAATCCAACTTAGGATGAAAAGTACTGCAGATAATAGAATAAAAGTAAGATTTCTTTATGCCTTATATAATGCAGAAGAAAATAGCCACATAAATTTGATGGATTTGGGGAACCACTCATGGTTCTTATGGGAGGCAGACATGATTCAATGGGGAAACCTCAAAAGAATTCAGATACAGGCTCATAAACATGCACACACACACACACACACACACACACACACACACACACACCTGCCTGTTCCTAGACATAATTTTAGGAATTTTTTTTATGCTTATGATCCAAAGTACTGACTTATTATGTGTGGTGGCACACTGGGTATCCCTCTTGTTCTTAACTGAAATTCTAGGAAAGGAGAGGTTTTAAAAAGTAATTCTTACCCATAGATTTTATTTCCTCTTCAAATCTGTTTATGTAATGAGACCAAGGCCTGTGGAACGCTGCTTTCTTTTGAGGTCTTGGTTCACTGTACTCTTTCTAAGATGTAAATTTTCTCTGACTCAGCAGATCTACAAAATGAGAAATGGAGATGTTAGATAAAGCAACAGATCATCAGTAGTAGGTATGGAATGCCATGCTATCATTATAGGAAGAATTCTTGGGATATGATTTATGAAATATGTGACCCTCAACTCCTGAATGTTTTTGTAGCCAGCAACACAGACTCAGGCAACCTATTTGTTTTCCTTAATATAGCAAAGAAACATGTGGCACTCTCCTGCAAAGTATTCCTAATAACCAATATATCTGAGAAGATTCTATGTTCCAGGCGGGGTTATAAATTCTTAATGTGAATCATCTCATCTATTTCTCACAGAACTCCTATGTAATAGATATTATTACTCTTACCCTCCATAAGGTATAGGTACAAAACCTTAGCTTAAAGAGGTTAAATTAACTGCCAAAGACGACACAACTACCAAACCCAAGCAGAACCTATGTTTTTCTTTGTTTATAATGATATTGTTAATTAAGGAAGTCAGCACTACTATGGCAAAAATTACTTTCCTCCACTGAATTAAACTACGTCTTACTGCATGATACCTATTTCTGAAGAAAGGCACTTTCCTTCTAGAAGCTTGATACTTTATCAGAAAAATAAGAATAAACAAGAATTTTTTTTCTATAAGGGTTGCGTAAGTTTTATGGAGATGATCATGAAAAGTGTTATAGTCCCAGAGGTATAGTATTATTCCTTTCAGTAGAAGTTAGCTATTGTTGTAAACCACAGCTTCCCAAACAGGGAAATAACCTTATTAAAAAGAATAAAATATTCCTATGCAATTAATTTATGACAATGCAACTAGAATCATCTTTTAAAAATAGAAACATGATCATACCACTGACCATCTCAAAAACACACACATACATGCATTCAAAAATAGTGCCCTTACATGTATTTATTTAGGAATAATATAAGAACTTCTGTCAATTATTTACCTCTCCAGCCTTGCTTCATAATGCTTCTCATATCAAGCCTTTATCCATATCCTAAATCTATTCTGAAAATTTTATTATAAATTCTAAAATGTTTCATCCTCTCCTTTGCCTTATGGCTTTTCTCCCTTTTTGGAATTCTCCTTTCCCACCACACAATCCTGTGTGCACATTTTTTCTCACCTTTAGGATCCCTTAAATAGGACCTTAAATATTACCTCCCAGGGTGCTTTCCCCAATACATGATACATGTACTTCCATAGCATAGTAGTTTGGTTCACTTTATATTTTAACTACAAAGGATAATATCTAAGATGGGCTGGTTTGTAGGCACACAATCATTTTTAAATACTTATTTGTTAAAAATCAACTTGTAAGTTTCGTTTACAAGTTCGTTCCAAATATGAACCTCCTGGGAAAAGAAAGTAGAAGAAGATTATTTTCTTAATGGTTCCTTATATTAAAATAAATTAAAAATGTAAAAAATTCAGAGATCAGAAGCAATGTAGTCACTATCATGTAGCTAGTGTCAGATTAGGAGTAGATTATAAACTTCTTGGACTCCAGTCTTATCCTTTGATCCACGCCTTTAAGACGAAGTTATGAGAGAATAAAGATACAGGAATAATAGTGTCATCTTTATCCTAACAGGACCCTGGAATTATGTGTTGATAAAGATCCTAATTTGATGAGGGATGTGAGGCTGTTCTCACTGCAAAGACAGGAACTCTGTATGGATGACATTCATATTTCCCTAACTTTCAGCATCCATTGCTTTAGTGGCCCAGAAGACAGATAACAAGCATAAGAATCAGGAGAGGTTTTCTCCCTTTCCACCTATTTCTCAGATTTTCATCTTTAAATAGTTTTAGATTGTCCTCTCCTAGCAAGCATACCCCAATTTATATGAAATAATGGAAGAAACATTTAGAGACTGTTTTCATATGATTTTTCATGTCTTGATTAAAATAGTGTTACATGTGGAAACTAAATAGCTCATATGAGTTTCTTATTATGATCTCTTGTCTAAAAGTTTACTAGTCACTTGGTGTTTCTCTTTGACTACAGCTTTGATTAGATGGTGAAGAGGACTTGTGTAGTCAACAGCACAAGCACATAAGTGAACTTCATGAAAAAAGGATCATGGTGATGGTGTGCTAATCCAGACATTCTTAATCTAGATACAAAGATTATTGATTCCTGTACTCCAACATCATGGTCTTCAGTGGTAGTAGCTACAGACCTTTTCTTCTGAGTGATTACCCTGGTCTGGAAGACTCACATCCAGTGATTTCCATTTTGTTTTGTGTCTTCTACCTGATTGCCCTAATGGGTAACATCACCATCTTAGTGGTTATAAAAGTGAAAGAGTCACCTCATACACCCATGTACTTTTTCTCTCCATGCTGGCTGCTAGTGACCTGGGACTCTGTGCTGCCACCCTGCCCACCCTGCTCAAGCTTTTCTGGTTTAATGTTCGTGAAATAGACTTTGATTCGTGCCTCATCCAGATGTTCTTTATCCATGTGTTTTCCTTAATGGAGTCAGGCATCCTCCTCACCATGGCTTTTGACCTCTATGTGGCTATCTCCAACCCATTCCAGGTTCACTACTATTTTGACTAATTCCACCATTGCCAAGATAGGTGTGGAGCTTCTGCTACAGGCTGTGGCTGTCATCTTCCCAGGACCCTTTCTCATCAAGTGACTGACATTTTGTAAGGCTAATGTGCTCTCCCATTCATACTGCCTGCACCCAGATATCGTCAAGCTCTACTGTTCTGACCACTGAATAAATAGCATCTATGGCCTCATCATGATTCTCATCACCTTTGGCGTGGACTCTGTACTCATTCTCCTCTCTTATTTGAAGATTCTGATTACTGTGCTAGGCATTGCCTCCCGGGAAAAACAATTCAAGGCCCTTAACACTTGTGTCTCCCACATCTGTGCCGTGCTGCTGGTCTATGTCCCTATGCTGGAGGTATC
>JAQQST010001786.1:0-11715 GCA_028646485.1 Cryptoprocta ferox
CACCCAGCCCCTCCCCACCTTCATCTAGCTCCTCCCACACCCACTAGCCCCAACCCCCATCCATCCAGCCCCTCCCACACTCACTTGGCACCCCCTCATCCTTCCAGCCCCTCCCTCCCACTCACCCAGACCCCCACACTCAGCAAGGATGACTATCTCTTCACTCATGCCAGATGTCTGGGTGTGTCCTTCCTGCCTCCCTGCTGTCCCCTGCTCAGGGTTCTTACCGAGTGCACTCTGGCCCAGCTGCACACCTCCACTCTGGTCCGAGCCAATCCTCCGGCCAGTCTCCCTGGGACTCTGTCCAACCCAAACCCGAGCCCAGCCCCAGCCCAGAGTCTATGTGGGGTTCCCCCCGCCCTGGGGCAGGAGCCTGGACCTCCCGAGTGCCCCCCGCTGCTGCCGGAAGCCCCTCCTCACGCAGCTCGGCCTTGGCCCCGCCAGCTCCCTCGCCAGGACCTTGTGCATGGACCTTGGCCCTTCCTGCCACCCTCCCCTGGGCATCCCGGACCTCCTGGAAAGCCACTGACTCTTCGCTGTGCCCGCCAAGCGCCTGTCGCCGTGCTGGGCACATGCTAGGTGCTCAGTAAACACCGGCGGAGTTTCAGACGGCTGGGGCTGGCTCCGGCCTGAGCCCAAGAGCATTTCACGCCTGTTACCTTTGCATAGACTTTCCACCAGGCCAGAAGCAGACGGATGCCTTTTCCAGGTGAGGTCACCGCATCGCAGCGACACCTCAGGCTACACAAGTAAATAGGAAGTCTTGGGGACAGCAGGTGACAAGACAGCAGCTGGAGCGGTTGTGGATTGACCAGTGCTGGGCCGGCGCGCCGACCTGTGTGCGTGTCCCCCCCGTGCTGGACCGGCTGGGGGTGGCCACGTGGGATGGCTGGGTGGTGCCCCCCCGGGACCCCCAGGACCTCAGAATTGATGTATGTGGACACGCGGTCTTTAAAGAGGTGACTAGGGTAACGTGAGGTCACTGGGGCCGTGTCCTTATAGAAAGGGGAGATCAGGACACACACACACGGGCACAACCGCGTGAGGACATGGGAGTGGACGGCGACGGTTACCTGCCAAGGAGAGAGGCGTCACGCCTTGACCTCGGACTTCTGGCCTTTGACTGTGTGAGAACAGATGTCAGCGTGCGGTCTTTGTCACGGTGGCCCCAGGAAGCCAGTACGCCGCCGCGCCTCCGAGGCCTGGGCGGGGGTGTGAGCAGTGGGGCTGGCGTTGGGGCGAGGCTTTAAGCAGGTGATAGATGCTGGGGAGCCCCTTTGCCCCCTCCCACCTGCCTGCCTGGAAAGGCGGCACCTGCTTTGAGACCGTGGGGGATGCCGGGAACAGTGAAGGTCAAACCAGTGACAGCAGCACGGTCCCTGAGTGGCCGCCTGAGTCCCAGGCTGCTTGGTGGTGGGACAGACCCCCTGTCCCTCGCAGCATTCCTGGCTGCCCAGTGCAGGCCCTGGCCTCCCCATCTTCCCCCATAAGGGGCCGGCCCCCTCCCTGCCCACCCGAGACCGCCCACCCACCTGCGGCACCCACACCGCAGGCCCAAGGCCACAGAGGCACCGAATCCAGAGGACCCTCCTACCTCGTGCGGGTCGTCAGCACTCATGTCTCTGCCAAGCCGACCTTCTTGTGACAACTGTTTGTGGAGGACAGACGTGTCCGGCTGTGACACTCATCCTGCCCGGTCCCTGCCCAGCCCCTGCTTGGCTCAGGCACGAGGCCTCTAGTGCTTGTCACTGGAACCCCAGTGTCCTGTATTAGCAGAAGGACTCAGGGCCCAGTTCCTTGCTCTGTGGTCTGGCATGAGCTCCTGGCCCTTTCTGGGCCTCAGTTTCCCCATATGCAGACGGTGGGAGGTCCAGGGTGCGAGCGAGTGGACGCAGTGGGTCAAGGGGCTGTTTGACCCTGTTTTCAGAGGCCTCTGGGAGCCTCCCTCCCCCAACGGAACGCCAGGTGGCTTCACGCCCTTTGCTTGCAGCTGGTGAAAGTCAGACTAATCTATTTAGTCTCAAGCTTGTTTCTCACTGCATCTCCCCGCCTGTGCTCCAGGCCAGCCAGGGTCAGACAGGGGTGTGGCGGGCTCGCAGAGCGTGGGGAGGGGAGGGAAGTGACCTGCTGCTCTGCAGCCACAAGCTTCTCTCTCTGTTGCTGACCCCGTTGCGGCAGCGAACTCCACTGCTATCCTCAAAGCCCTCTGAGCAGCAAGCACCGGAGCACAACATCTCTAGGGCGACTGTGGGGGTCCTTGGGGGGGGGAGCCCTACAGGGCCTGGCCTGGGACATCGGGCCATGGCTGACCCCCTCCCCCCCAGCCCTGCAGGCTCTCCGCTGTGCCCCTGCCGGGGCCTTCCCTGCACCCCCTCCCTGCTGGAGTCCTCCGTCTCGCTCCTCAGCCCCCACTTCTGTATGACCTCCCGGCCCACAGGAAGCCAACCACGACGGGAGGGCAGGTGCTCCTGGCCACCCCACCCGACCCCCCAAACTGGAAGGGCAGGACCCACCTAAGCAGGCAGTGGCCAGGGCACGGAAGGCCCTGTCCCTTTCAGCAGGTGTCCTGAGGAGGTAGGAGCCCAGAGGATGAGGGGACCGCAGCGCGCAGCACACCCTCTCCCCAGCCCTCTCTCAGCTCTCTCTGTGGGACAGATGTCCAGCACGGTGCCCAGATTCACAGGCTCGTACTGACCAGGACGTGAGAGCAGAACCCGGCCTGCTCCCTCCCCTCCCCGCACCCCCACCCAGGTCACTGCACCACCCAAGGGTGGCCACTCGGCGCGTGGCCTTCCGTGGCTGCGTTCACTCGGCGACACCTCTGGGAGGAGCTCCCAGCCGACGTGTGAGGCTGGAGATTGTCCACATCACGCCCCGTGGTCTCCCTCGTGCGGCTGCACCTCGGTTTACCCGCGCCCCCGTGGGAGGGCGTCTGGGCTGTGTCCACCCGGCTGCGAGCGCAGCCGCTCTGAGGCCGTCGCGGGTCCCGGGGTGCACCTGGCGCGTCCCTGCTGGGAGCTCACGGGGTGGGGGGGTGGGGACCACACGCAGCCTGCACCGGCCCCCGTCTCGACACCGCGTCCTCTCCGGTGGCGCAGAAGTGTCCCGCCACGGCTTCGGTCTGCGGGTCCCCCATGGCGGATGAAGCTGAGGGAGCCCCCTTCCCGGCCGCGCCTCAGTTTCCCCAGCTCCTAAACGAGCGGGTTTGAACTCAGAGCTCTAGCACAGGCCTTCCAACCGAGAGCATCTCTCATGGCTAAAACCACACAAACCACATACACAGACTCTACGAGATTCCAAAATCAGAGGAAAGAGCCCACAAGCTCACCCACGCTCGCGGACTCGTGCCTCGCGGCAGGGGCTCTGCGCACCCCTTCCTGCAGTGACTCCCCGGGGCTGACCACACCCCCGGCGCTCAGATGATCCCCCCCTCGTTTCTCCTGTTCACAGTCCACCTTGTTTCCCGTGGCGCCGTGGACTCGTGCGGACCTTGTAAATGGCTGCGTACTATTCCGTCGCGCAAGCCAGCCCCGTCCCTCGGCCCTTCCCTGCGGCTGGACCCGAAGCCTGCGTTCGGGTACCTGGCCAACGACACAGCAAGGGCGGACAAGCGACTGCGTGCGCGTCCCTTCCCCCACGTATTTGGGACTATTTCTTTAGGATACGCTCCCAGAAGCAGAATTTCGGGGTTGCGGTCCACGAACACTTTTGCTGTTCAATGGCCGATATAAGGTTCCATTTCAAACTCATTATCCCGAGTTATGAAGTCAGCGGCACAGTGCGGGACACGGCTGCCAACTCGCCCCCCAGCGCCGGGCTCTGCTTTCCAGAACGTTTTGATCTCATGGCTGGAAAGAGACCCCCCGTGGGTTTAGCGTGCGTGTGTGCGCGCGTGTGTGTTTCCTGGCAGCAGGGGCGGCGCCGTAGGGGAGCCCGGGCTCAAAGGAGGTTTTCTTCTCTGCTCCTCGAGGAGGCCGAGCCTCGGAGGGAAGGGCTGCCACCGTGGGAGAGCGCTGGGCAGGTGCCAGGGCCCTGGGTTCCCGCCTCACCCGGACCAGGGAGCTGCAGCCGGCCCCCTCCTCCCCAGGGAAGGCGCATCCTTGGGATCCCCAGCCCGATGCCCAGAGGGACCCTCGGCCCCCTGGTACCTGGTCCAGTCGGGGCTCAGGGTGCTCCCCCCCTGGGGCCCCCCTGTCCGCGCCCCCCCTCTGAGCCAGCATCCAGGCTCCCGTTACCCTGGGGGTCCAGTGGTGGCGCCTTGGACTGGCATTCAGGGCCCCTCACATGCCAACCTCCAGGGACCTCCCTGCATCCCCTCTCGGCCCTGGCACCGGGCGCCACACTGCCTCTTGGCCCTTTTCTAAGCCGGACGCAGGATTCCGGGAGGGAAGGGAACTGGCGTGCGGCGTCCGGGGCTCAGGCCCATGACACAGGCCTGCGGCACCTCAGTTCCCTCATCTGTGAATGGGACGGCGTCCCCTATGTGGCGGGACTCCTTCAGGCTTCCAGGAGATGGTGGGCCCGGCTGGTGTTAGAGGTTCAGCGGCTGCCGGCCGTCACCGGTGCCGCGGCGAGCGAGCCCCAGAGAGTGCGGGGACGTGCCAGGCGAGCGGGTGTGAGAGCTCTCCCTGCAGGGGCGGACGGAGGAGGGTCGGTGCCTCGCCGGCCTGAGTCTGAGGCCACTTTGATGGTGACCCCTGAAGGGGGCAGCTCGGCTCGGCCCACGCGTGGCACCGTGGCAGCCGGCCCTGCCGGAGGGGGGTGTTTGGGGGCCTGGCCCCAAGTTTCCAAGCTGGGCTTGTGGTATCAGAAGTTTCTCCAAAATACCCACGCGCTCTTGGCCTCGCAGCTGTTTTTCCTTAAAAAGAAAAACACAAATCAAACCCAAAACAACGAAGTGGGGTTTCAGCGGTGCGCTTGCCAGGCTGCTGTCGCAGAGAGAGCACCATGAACAGCTGTGCCGGCCCATTTCGGCTTAAAGGAGCCACCGCCCTCGCTGCCGAAGTTGTGGTGTGAAGGGCCAGGCGCTGCCCGCCCCCAATCCCATCAGGCCCCTCAGCGGGCAGCCTCCTGCTCAGAGCCTTGGCACAGGCTGTTCCCTCTACCTCCAACACGGTTCCCTCATTGTCCTCCCTGCAGTCCCTGTCGTGGGGGCTGTTCCCCTCCACCCCCCACTCCCTGCCTCTCACCCACCGCGTGACGCGTCCTCTCTTCTTCCACGGACGTGCCCTCCTGTGGGTCTCTGAGGCCTCTGTGCACATGACGAGGCTCCAGTTACGACAGATTCGTGAAGGCCTTAACGGACGGGGCCCCTGCCGGTTCCCGGGGCGCCCCAGTGCGCCTCCTGGGGCGCTGCCCTCCGCGAATGCTT
Organism: Cryptoprocta ferox; assembly: GCA_028646485.1. Taxonomy (NCBI): domain Eukaryota; kingdom Metazoa; phylum Chordata; class Mammalia; order Carnivora; family Eupleridae; genus Cryptoprocta; species Cryptoprocta ferox. Next base: position 5,372 of record JAQQST010001786.1, read on the forward strand.
CTTTAGAGCTTCATTCCATTAGCAGGGGGGTAAGGTGTCGCCACGCTGATGCTGGTCATGGCAACAATAATTTCTGATTGTGCACAGCCAGGCAGACTTAACAGCCACACCTCCTCCAGGGAGCCCTCCTGAGCCCCTAGGTCCTGCTTCCCTCCATCAGAGAAGCTGCCCGTTCTCTGATGGCTGTTCCAGGATGCGGGTGCACGGGGACAAAGCAGGGAGCCCCGCTCCTGTGGCCCGGACATCCCGGGGGGAGAGGTAGAGTCAAGCGCGAAACAGCAATGAGAAATCATTGAGTAGATACCTAAAATGCCAGACGGCGGTAAGTGCTGAGGGGAAAGTAAAGATGGGCAGGGGTGAGGGCAGCAAGGGCAGACGCGGGGAGACGGTCAGAGCCTCCCTCGGGGACCTCCCAGCTGCTGCTGGTGGCTCAGAGCAGCAGAGGCGGTGAGAAGGTTCTAGATCTTCTGGAGCGGCACCTGGCGGGTGGGCTGCGCACACTGCCGAGAAAGAGGAGTGACGGCCACGGTCCGGTCGAGTGGAAGGAGGGGGGACTGTCCCCGGGATGGAGACCCCAGCAGTCAGTTGGCCTCTGAAGGTGGTGGGGAAGCAAGCGGGCGGGACATCTGGGCCTCTCCTGAGCCCTGCTCTGCCCTTTGTGAGCCTCGCGACCCGGAGCAAGTGACAGGTTCCCGAGTCCGGCTTCCCAGCCGTGCAAGGGAGACACAGCCCCGCTGGGCAGCTGTGGGCGGGGGGGGGGGGGCCTGCACGGAGGAGCCTTCCACCAAGGGGTCCCGGTGGCCACCGTCCTCCCAAAGGCGTGTCCTTCACCCCGTCCTGGGCACCTGCTCCCTGGAGCCCCCAGGAGTCATCCGGGGACACCAGCTCAGGGGCCACAGGCTGCCCTCGCGCTGCACACTCGCTCTGCCTGTGGCTTCACGGGCCCAGCAGCTCCGGCGCCTCGTCCCTGAACCTGGGGACCCCTCCACGTGACGTGTGCGGGTGGGGCCCTCGCCGCCGCAAGGGTGGGCCTGAGGACGGGGTGCCCGCGAGCAGGGGGTGGTCTGTGAGGGCGGGTGCTCTGCGGACAGACGGCAGGCTGTGTCCGCAGCGGCCTGGGACCCCTCCCGTGGGCCGAGCCCGAGGACCCAGCCCTCAGCGGCCAACCCCGAGCCTGGCTTCACTTCTCGCCAACGTCCTTCGCTCGGCTCTTTCTAGAAGACAAAATAAGCGGGTCGGGAACATCTGCTTAAGGTTCTGGCATCATTTCAGACTTTGAGGACCTGGTGTCTGGTCCGGCGGGTGGGCGGGGGTCCAGCATCTCCACACCCCGCACCTGCCCCTCTGGGCACCATCCTGAGGGTCCCCTGGCCTCCGATCCCCCCTGGCCTTGGCCTGGGGTGTCCCCCAGGGAGCCTCCCCCGGGCCCTCCTCCTCCCTGCAGCCGACCCTGGTCTAGCGCCTGTTTTCTCTAATGTCTGCTCAACAAATCCAGAGAACTCACCCTGTAACGGGCTGCGTTGCAGACACCCAACAGTCACGTGCTTCGTTCCCAGCTCTTCTCTCATTCACGGAAGAGACGCGGAGCACAGAGAGGACAGGTGTCTTGGCCGGGGTCACACAGCCGGCAGGGGTGGGGCTGGGATTCAGACGAACGCTGGGCTCCGGTATCCGTGCTGCCTTCCGCCCTGGCCTGCCCGCCACCTGTCTTCCCCACAGCCCCGGGCCAGGCGGGGCCCGCCCACGACAGAGTGGGGACTCATAACAGTATGCAAAATGCAGGAGCGCTCAGATTCCATTCTCCCCACTTTCCAGGGGAGGAAACTGAGGCCCTTGCATGTCCTTTGAGGCTGTGTCCAGACGGGAGCCAGCAGTCCTCTGAGCCCAGCCGGCCTGGCGCTGGGTTTGAGGCCAGAGAGCTGACTCGTGCCTGGGCTCACCCCAGGGCTCAGTCACTCAGCCTCGCTGAGCTTCATCTTTCCCACCGGCAGGTGACACCCGACCCTCGTGTGACTGGGGCGGAAACGAAGTCCTATAAGCCCGAGTGCCCTGAACTTTAACCTCCGCGGTGCCTGTTAGATGCAGATCCCAAGTCAGTGGGACTTGGTCTCGGGGGACGCCTACGCCGCCCCACTACCGCCCACACTGTGAGCAGCAAGGACGGGACCAAGCACACGGAGCCCCCCCGAGCGAGCCCTCCACCCGTGTCCCTGCCCGGGGCACACGGACACACGGGGCTTGGGGCAGATTTAGGGACTGGCCAACTGAGTCCTTTGTGGGCTCACAGGGAGAAAGCAGTGTTCACAGCTGTTGTCATAACTGCAGAATTTGCCAGTAATTTGGAGAGAACTGGCCCGAGCGCAAAGGACAGCTGGGGCCCATGAGCACGGATCTGTACCCCCTCTTTCCCGAACGAGGAGTTGTTTGTTCTCGCACCGGGGGCAGAGGCACCAGACGTTATATTTTTCTCGGAAGATAAATGAGTCTTGGCCCTCACTCCTTTGTCTCTCAAATGGGAAAAACTTCGTGTTGGCCCTACATCTGGTGGCAGAACCAGGAGGACCAAGCCCCAGCGTGGCATGAGGGCTGGCCACATGGGCTCATGGCACTCAGCGCCAGCTGGCCCTCAGGCCTGTGCCCACGGCCCCGGCACTCAAGGGACTCCAGTTAGGACAGGAGGAGTGAGAGCAAGGTGCCGGAAGCCCCACGTCCACACAGCTCTGCTGCTGTGACTTTCCCGCTCATCTCAGGGTGTGAGGCCTGATGTCTTCCTCCTATGCGGCACACGACACTGGGAAGGGGGATGTGACCCCACACAGTGGGGACCTCGGACTCCGCTGCTGGGCTCCAAAGTCCATGCCCTCCAGCAGGAGCCTGTGCCTCTGAGATCTCATGTCTCCCCCTCCCCCTGACTCTCTGGCTAGGATGGGTCCCTAGCCTCCTCCTGGGACACACCTCTCAGGCCACCGTCCGAGCTTTTTCCACGGCTCACAGAACAGCTTTCCTTCAGTCTCATTTTAAATCAAAGCTGTATGTGCTTGTGATCTAAGGAATTAAATCATTCCCAAGCCTTGTTATGAAAACCAATAGTCCCCTGCCCTCCACCCACCACTACTCCAACTGTTCTTCCCCAGAGGCAACCACTTCCTTTTTTTTTTTTAACTAATTCTTTAGGTATTTATGTCTGTAGTCCAAAATAGCCTTCTTGTGTTGCCAATTCTTGCTTTTTTTTTCAGCTTAGTCAATAGTACCGACTTCCTTTATGGAGGAGAGGCACTAGCTTTCTCTCATCCCTGCCCCCACCCCACACACCTCCTTCTCATCTTCCCCCTGATCACAGAGAGTATAGTTTGGATTAGATTCATATGATCGTGTAAACGTAACTTAGAGCCAGGTCAAATACTATGATCACTTTACCTGCCTTACATTTTTTCCCTATAGTTATCAATCGCTATGTTATTTTATCTGTTTTTTTTTTTTTAATTGTGCTTATTCCTAATTCAGCACCAAACTCTTTGTCTTGTCTAAATCTCCAGACCTTTGGGGGCACCTGGGTGGCTCAGTTGGTTAAGTGTCTGACTCTTGATCTCAGCTCAGGTTTCGATCTCAGGGTCATGGGGTCAAACCCCTTGCTGGGCTTTGCACTGAGTTTGAAGCCTACTTAAAAATAAATAAATAAGTAAGTCCCCAGAACTTTGGACATACCAGGTGTTGTGTATCTGTCTTGGTCTGAACTGACTCCCTTGTTAGGTAGAGCTCGCACTCTGTTGGCTTTCTAATAAGGGTGCAGGGGAAGCAAACGTGTGGTCTCAGCTATCTGGAAATGCCCCATCCTGTCCTCACACTTGACTGGTAGTTTGGCTGGCTATTTCGGTACCATAGACTGGGCGGGGGGTGTGCTTAGAAACAATAGGAACTCACAGTTCCTATTTCTCACGGTTCTGAAGTCTGGAAATCCAGGAACAAGGTGCCGACAGATTTGGTGTCTAGCGGGGACCTGCTTCCTGGTTCATAGATGGTGTCTTCTGCCTGTTTCTCACAAGGTGGAGGGGGTGGAGGGCTCTCTGAGGTCTTTTTGGCAAGAGCACTGGTCCCATTCTTGGGGCTCCACCCTCATGACCTAAGCACCTCCCAAAGGCCTCCTCCTGAATGCTGTCACATTGGGGGTTAGGGTTTCAACATATGAATCTGGGGGTGGGGGTGCAAATATTCAGTCTACAGCACTGGGTAGAATTCTAGTTTGGAAATCATTTTCCTACAGAAACCGTTGGGCAGGTGCCAACCGTGCAGGACTGACTTGCTCCACCCTCTCCTTGTCAGCATAGCCATTGTCAAGTCCAAAGCCATCCTGACTCCTAATTCCTTACATGTGACTTTGCCCTCTTGTATTACCTACTTAAGAATAAAAATAAAAATAAGTTAATTGCTGAACAGTCTCCTTCGGCCCTCACTCCTGTGTCCTTCAATTAAAAGAAAACAAGTCTTGGTCTTTCCTGTGGTCACGGGAGCTGGGCTGCAAATCCAGAAATAATCAGAGGAGTAAATCATGGCTTTGTTTTCCCCTCAAGCCCATCAAGCGTGGAGGCGCGGGAACATAATGAAGAATACGATCAGCTCGCTGTTGTCACGAATCTGACCCGTTGGGTCTGTGCACTGTGGGAAGTGGCCCTAGAACACTGGTGGGGGGGCGGTTCCTGGCACCAGTGGGCCCCCGGGGGGAGCGGCCGGCACCATCGTCCCCGCACAGGGCGCCTGCACCTTTCCAGCACCACCTCCCTGGCTGCCCCTGTGTCCGCCCCGGGCGCTCTCTGTGGCCGTCCCTGCTGGCGACAGCTGACTGTGCACATCTTCCCAACTTCTGGCCCCAGAGCGCCCCCCCACCTCGTGCTGCGGGCGGTCCTCTGGGAGAGGAGCAGACTGGGCCCTCCTCCCAGAGGAGATCCCTCCTCCCTCGGGTCTGAGTGGGATTGTCTCACCAGCACAGGTTAGAAGGATAAAAATCACTGGGCTGCCTTCACAGCTGTGCAGACCAAGGTTAAGGGCTTGGTCCTCCGGGCCTCAGTCTCCTCATCTGTAAAGTGGGGCTACTTTGAAAATGAAAGCAATAACAAGATGTGGTTGGACAAATGCCTGGCACACAGTAGGTCCTCATATTTGGTGTAGAACTGTCTGCCAAAGAGCTGGGGGTCCTTGCTTGGCCCAAACGCTCATGACAGACAGACCCTGGAGGCTCTGCGTGGAGAGGCCCCAGGCTTGTCTGACGTAAACTGCGGCCCCCTTGGCCCCGGCCCCGGCCCCGCAGCCTTCTGGGATTGGAGAGGCTCCTGCCAGGAAGGGCTGGGCCGCCAGCTCCCTCTGGTTCTCATTAGGACTCCTCACGCCCCTCCCCTGCTGGGCAGCATCCCTCCTCACCATCCCCTTGGGACCCTCATGGCCCAAGTCCCGTCAGCTCGCCAGGGTCAAGCCAGAGGACCTGAACCTTCCAGAAAGGAGGCGGGAGACAGCCAGACTGCAGGCTGGGGCCTTTGAGCCAGGCCCAGGCTGGGCTGCAGATGCTGGACCAGGTGGCCTGCGGGCCTTCGGACGTGGGTGAGGATGCCTGGGCCGGGCGAACCCCGAGACAGAGGCAGAGACTGGGAGGCAGGATAAGGAGCCGGCCCTTACCCTGAGGCTCTAGGGGACCCTGAAGGGTGTGCATTCCCTCGAGGTGGGGTTGAGAGAGTGGGTGGCGTCAGGACAATTTCTGGGTGACTGGGGTGGGGCAGGTGGGGGTGATGGGTGGGCCATCTAGGGGGTCACTGGGCACAGGGGCTCCCTGTGTCCCCAAGGCCTGCTGTGGTGCTCCGATCACCTTCTCCTGGGACTTCCCCCTCAGGGTCCCCTTCCTGGGCAGTCCTCGGGTCTAAATGACCAGGCCCTCGGGTCCTGACACCTTTGTGGGAGATTCGAGCAGATTTTCAGCAACTTCTGCCCCCTTCACGGACACGCTCTTCCAGGCAGGCAGTTTCCCTCAGTGACAGCTTTGCCCGGCATTTGGGGTACACTGCTGGGGGGGTGGGATGCCCACGGCTCTGGCTGGCCGCTCAGGGCCGGCGTCTCCAATGGGCAAGGGCACACACAGGCCCACAGCGCCCTGCAAACGTTCGGTCTTAAGTCCTTTTGGAATCAGAAGGAAACGTGAAGATAATAAGGAATATGTATCAAGGAATCCAGCCTAGAGCACTTTCCTCTTTGGACAAACACGGCTGTAAGATACAATTTTAAAAAACTTTGTTTAGGGGCGCCCGGGGGGGCTCAGTCGGTTGAGCGTCCGACCTCGGCTCAGGTCATGATCTCCTACCGCC